>CAWVQM010000033.1:0-11735 GCA_963932345.1 Ophion ventricosus | reverse complement strand
ATTATTGTGTGAAGCATAACTGTGCAAAACTTGATCCCGATCGGTCCAGTAGTTGCGGAGATATTTCTGGTGCCGATTTTGAAAACACTGTTTCGAGTAAAACGCGTTTAAAGTTTTGAGTACACTTTACACTGAAATAACTGGTTTATTTTAAACTTACATGAAATCGTCGATTCCTAGGCCATATGACATATCTTCCTTAGATGTTGACGCTTCCATTAGATCTTTTTTTTTTACTGTGTCAACCTCATTCATAGTCAAACTCATAGTCAAACAGATGACAAAGGCCGCGTCTACCTGCGCCCCAACCGTTAGTCGTTGCTCACCCGGTCAGTTACAAAACGCTATAACTTCGTCATTACTGCGAATTTCCTTATGAAATTTTCCGGGTAGACACTCAAAGGATCGTACTTTCGAATGAGCACCTTTTTGAAAAATCAATCTTTTTTACCTACCCAGGTATGCGTAAGCCCTTAAAAAAAAGATATTTTTTTCTTCAGAGAAACTGAAGTCGAAAAAAAAGAGAAAAAATGTTTTTAAAGAGATAATAAACAAAAGAAGTGGCTCGGAATAAAAAAAAAACGTGAATAATATTGATTACTCCAAACAAAAATTCTCAAGTCGATTTTCCAAGATAGAGCAACCACGGATCAAATTCACCGATTTAGATAATTTCGCCTAAAAAAAATTCTAATTTTCGCACGCGAAAGAAAAAAGTACCGAATTATGAATTTAAAAAATCCATTCAAAAGTCAGAGTTCGAGAATATTTTCATTTATTGTCTTTTACCATACATTAAAAAAAAAAAATTCTACAACAACGAGGGGTTAAAAAAAATAAGTTTTCCATTTTTATTACTGATAGCTTGTAACAATTGAATTTGTTTAATTTGAGTGCTCGCATAATATTTGTTGAGAAATTATTTTGTGAGTATTGTGTGCACAGGAGGTGATGGACGACACAGAGGGACATGCGTTTACCTGCAAGTGTCCTGTCGCAATGGCAACAGGCACGAAAGGCAACTGGGCGGACCACTGGAGCGTCGTGCCTTCGTAAAGTAAAAGCGTGCCGCTCGCACTTGCCACGAGTACCATCAACTTGCCGTCCGGTTCTGTGGAAGAAATTAAAAAAAAAAAAAACGAAGCGAAAGATGAAGAAAGATTGAAGAAGAAACAATTGAAGCAATTGAAGAAGAAACAATTGAAGCAATCGGAAGTAAGATGTCAATTTTACAAAAAAAATTTGGAACTGCAGGAAAACTAAGATTTAAACATTTGGAGGTTTATTTTTTTTTAGTTTAATTTAAGTTTAATTTAAGTTTAATGAATTTTGCGCGATCCGTTCTCGTGGATCAGGTAAAAGAGCTGCGCCCTCGTTTACAACAAATGTTTAAATCTTAGCTTTCCTGCAGTCATTTTTGGTTAGTTAACAAACTAAATAACCTTAGGAATGATAAAATGGGTAAAAAAATTTTTTTTTCAATCAGATGGCTAATTTTAATAATTTTCCACCTCGCTGTCTTTGAAGGCCAATTTTAGCCAAAGTAGCCCTATTAAGTACTACTTTTTTTTTTAATGATTATGAAAGCTGAGAGTCTGGCGCATTCTTGAGGCCTAATTAGGAACCATGAACTCACCTGTTTAGATTTTTAATTTAAAGTTGAAAATTTAAGTCATAATTTACCGAACGTAAATTTTTCACTTTAGATCAACATTTTCATAACTTTCATCACAGTTACGAAGCTGATTATTTTATGCATAAAAGTACTACGCGTGAAGATTCAGTTGCAAAACAAAAAAATCTCGACAAAGTCTTCTACTTTTTTTTTAGATTTTTTTTAAATTGGTCAGGTCGAAAATTCTCAAAAATTCAGAAAAAAATGTATAACTCGAAAACTATGAAAAGTCGGGGAACATACATGGGGGTGATTCGGATACCCCACGATACGAGGGACCTAAATTTTATTTTTGGACGTCAATGTTCCGGCCACCTAGTATATATATTTATATACAGGGTGTTCGAGGCATGGACCGACACAATTTTTTGGGAGATTGGTAGGGTCATTTGCTAATTTTTTCACCCTTAGACCATATCTCCTAAGTGGCAGGGTAATTGGGGTATGATTTTTTTTTTTGTTTTTTTTTTTTAATTACCCGAAATTTCGCCTTTAAATCGTCATAACTTTTTTGTTTGCGGTTCTAATAGCACGAAATAACATTTGTTGTATTCTGCAATGTATGTTTATTATAAATAAATCATTATTTGATACAATGGGTTTCAAGAAAATGACTCGTGAGCTTCCAAAGTCTTCAAAATGTGGCAATGTATGAAAAGTGTCAACTTCTAAATTCGTTATAAAAAAAAAAAAAAAACTAAAAGCTATTTTGAACTTAGCTTTGTTTTAAAAAGTTCTTTAGTTTATACTCTTTCCAACGGTATGCTACATGTCATAGAAATCATTGATTATGTGGTCAAAATAAGAGATACTAGTCCGCCAGGGTCAGAGTTAAGAGAAGACTTTTTATGTTTCCCATGTTTTTATTAAACTTGAGTTATAAATTTTGCCCAAATTTACCTTCTTTACTCCGTATGCATGCAACAACCGTTATTTCGTGCTATCACAACCACAAACAAAAAAGTTATGACGATTGAAATGCAAAATTTCGGGTAATTAAGAAAAAAACGAAAACAAAATCATATCTCAATTACCGTGACACTTAGGACATAGGGTCTAAGGGTGAAAAAACTAGCAATAGACCCTCCCAATCCATCATAATTTATGTCGGTCCATGCGCCAAACACTCTGCATGTGTGTGTATGTGTATATATTGGGTGAAGTAAAAAGTTCTGAGCGTTTTTCGCTAAATGTCTTGAGTGAGCCATATCTCACGATGTATACATCGCATAGGGTCATACTATACGGCGATTTAAAGGTGACATTACGCTTCAAAAAAAAGTTCTTTGACAGTTTTGTGTTTGGTGAAGCCGGTTGTGTGTTACAGCGTTTCAAAATGGAGGTAAAAAAGAGAAAATTCGATACATTCTTCAGTACCACTACGACCAAGGTGAAAAGGCGGAGCAGGCGGCCAAAAAAATTTGTGCTGTTTATGGACCCAATACAGTATCGAATGCAACAGCAAAGCGGTGGTTTCAACGATTCCGTTCTGGTAATATGGACGTCGATGATGAGGCACGCTCTGGTAGGCCAATCGTCGAAAATGTCGATAAAATCATGGAAATCATCGAGTCGGACCGGCATGTGAGCACTTATTCCATTGCCCAGGAACTGAAGATTAGCCAGACAACCGTTTGGAACCATTTGCAGAAGGCTGGTCTCAAGACGAAGCTCGATGTATGGGTGCCACACGAATTGACGCAAAAGAAACTTTTGGACCGAATTGATGCCTGCGATTCTTTGCTGAAACGTAACGAAATCGACCCATTTTTGAAGCGGATGGTGACTGGCGATGAAAAATGGGTCACATACGAGAACAACAGCCGAAAAAGATCGTGGTCCAATCGCGGTGAGCCGACCAAAACGATCGCCAAGCACGGATTAACGGCCAAGAAGATTTTGCTGTGTGTTTGGTGGGATTGGAAGGGAATCATCCACTATGAGCTGCTCCCATCGGGCCAAACACTCAATTCGAACGTCTACTGTCAACAACTGATCAGAGTGAAGCAGGCGATCGACCAGAAGCGGCCAGAATTGGCCAATAGGAAGGGTGTTGTGTTCCATCAAGACAACGCCAGGCCGCACACATATTTAACGACGCGCCAGAAGCTCCGAGAGCTTGGATGGGAGGTTCTATCGCACCCGCCGTATAGCCCAGCCCTGGCACCAAGCGATTATCACCTTTTCAAGCATTTGCAAAATTTTCTTCATGGTACAAAACTGGCCTCAAGAGAGGCTTGTAAAAATGAGGTGGTCAAGTTTTTGACCAATAGGAACGAAGGTCAAGTTTTTGACCTTCTTCAATCGCGGAATTATGAAATTGCCTTCAAAATGGACAAAAGTTATCGAACAAAACGGCGCATATTTGATCCAAATCGGATAATCCTAACTATGTTAATTTCATCATCGAATTAAAGCGAAAAAATGCTCAGAACTATTTACTTCATTCAATATATACAGGGTGGACCATTTAACGTGACCATCCCAAATACATCCGTTGCCTTTAGAGTGACGAAAGAAATGTCAGGAGGTAATTTGATTGATTTCGAAGGGCTGATACAGTGGTAAAAATTCATTTTTGTCACGGTCATAGTTTTTGCGTTCTCAAGGTCATCAATGGTTTTTCAAATGGAAACATGTTTTTTTTTTTATTATTAAGACGTTGTAGCTGATATTCAGCCGAATCCAACGACCTATGATATCATGACCTTGAAATGATTGTTCACCAAAATGCACGTGTGAAAACGGGAAATCGTGATGGTATTGACAATAAGAATATCCGAATGATGTAATTGAATTTTTTGTGCAAAAAATTTATTGTAACAAATGTTCGAAGTGATGGCCATTAGCCTCGACACATTTTTTAAGACATCGGATGAATGATTCTCTTGACCTTCGAATAGTTTCTGGTGTGATAGCGGCGCAGGTTATCCAACGGATACAATAATGTCTATAGTCGGAGATGTTTGCTGATGTTTGTAAATACTGGTATCAACATGATGCCTGTCCAGTTCATTGGGCTAGTTATAGCTCGCGAAGTGTTGAACCGAAAATTTCCCGGTCGCTGAATTGGGAGAGGTGCTGTAATCCTTTGGCCTGCTCGTTCGCCGGATTTAACGCCACTTGATTTCTTCCTATGGGGAGCTATAAAGGATCGTGTTTACCATGATGTTTCGACGACGTCGGTGAACATGCGAGAACGAATTACAAGAGCCTGCGCCGCTATCACACCAGAAACTATTCGAAGGTCAAGAGAATCATTCATCCGATGTCTTCAAAAATGTGTCGAGGCTTATTTTGTCAAAAGTCATTTCAAGGTCATTTCAAGGCCCTTCTACGTTTTTTTTTAATTCATCATATTTTTAGAAGATTTCTATCATTTTAATCTCCAATAATGCTAACAATGAAACGATTTAGTTTTTATTTGTGCTGAAATTAGCGAAAAAGAAGATTTATATATATAATATATAAAAAAGAAAACTCTTTCAATTTTTAGAACTATGACCCACTTTTTCAACTGGGTCATAATACTCCGAAAGCTCTGACCCATTTCCAGAAATTGAAGAAGTTTGTTTTTCATTCAAAAGTTTCGAGTTTTAATCGAAAACTTTTGATCGAAATTGTATATATATATTTTTATTTTTTATTTTTAACAGAAATGTGATTTGTCCGTTGGCTCCGTTTACCAGTTACGTAAGCTCGGAAGCAGCGCGCAGTGTAGTCGAGTCTCTTCGAGTACTTCAGTGCAGTACAATTGTCACGGAAACAATAGAGACTGCTCGATGTCACTACAACGATGTCCACCTCGTAGCCGCTGGAATTAACGATCTCGATGCCAAGGAGAAGATCGTCGCCAAGATTGTACGTCCAATCGGGCTCCAATCGGGCACCGGAAGCCACCGTACCAATCTCCCCATCAGTGTCCAACGGGACGTGAGTCTTTTTACTGAATTCTGCTATCTTCTGATACCTGTGTTATCGTTGGGGTTCAAGCTCTACTTTATTATACGAAATTGAATTATCTATACATATAAAAAAAAAACAATTTCGTGACTAACTGACTGACTGACATGTGGATAACGCCCAGCCTTAAGGCCTTAGACCACTCTAAGATTTTCCGAAAATCGATTTTTTTGTTAAAAATGTACATTAGTACCTATAAAATTATATTCCAAAAGATGATGGGTGTGAAAAATCTCTGGGTACTCGATTTTCGTGATCGATTTGTGATTTTTTTTTAGCGAAAGCATAAAATAAATCGGAATTACAAAATAGGTGTTTTATTATACGCGTTATTGACTATACAAAATTATTTTTTTCACAGCTATACATGTCAAATTGGCGACTGTGCAGCATTTTTCCGATGACGCCTTTATTTCTGGAAGGTCAACGGCCGGACCAACAGCTCCTATAATTTTCGAGTTATGATGAGACACTAAAGTTTTTTTCGATTGTATTGGGTGAAGTAAAAAGTTCTGAGCGTTTTCCTCTAGATGTCTTTAGTGAGCCATATCTCACGATGTATACATCGCATCGTGTCATACTATACGGCGATTTAAAGATGACATTACACTTCAAAAAAAGTTCTTTGACAGTTTTGTGTTTGGTGAAGCCAGTTGTGTGTTACAGCGTTCCAAAATGGAGGTAAAAAAAGGGAAAATTCGATACATTCTTCAGTACCACTACGACCAAGGTGAAAAGGTGGAACAGGCGGCCGAATAAAATTGGTGCTGTTTATGGACCCAATACAATATCGAATGCAACAGCAAAGCGGTCGTTCCAACGATTCCGTTCTGGTAATATGGAGGTCGAAGATGAGGCACGCTCCCGTAGGCCAATCGTCGAAAATGTCGATAAAATCATGGAAATCGTCGAGTCGGACCGGCATGTGAGCACTTATTCCATTGCCCAGGAACTGAAGATTAGCCAGAAAACCGTTTGGAACTATTTGCATAAGGCTGGTCTCAAGAAGAAGCTCGATGTATGGGTGCCACACGAATTGACGTAAAAGAACCTTTTGGACCGAATTGATGCCTGCGATTATTTGCTGAAACGTAACGAAATCGACCCATTTTTGAAGCGGATGGTGACTGGCGATGAAAAATGGGTCAAATACGAGAACAACAGTCGAAAAAGATCGTAGTCCAATCGCGGTGAGCCGGCCCAAACGATCGCCAAGCCCGGATTAACGGCCAAGAAGGTTTTGCTGTGTGTTTGGTGAGATTGGAAGGGAATCAACCACTATGAGCTGCTCCCATCGGGTCAAACACTCAATTCGGACCTCTACTGTCAACAACTGACCAGACCGAAGCAGGCGATCGACCAGAAGCGGCCAGAATTGGCCAATAGGAAGGGTGTTGTGTTCCATCAAAGACAACGCCAGGCCGCACACATCTTTAACGACGCGCCAGAAGCTCCGAGAGCTTGGATGGGAAGGTTCTATCGCACCCGCCGTATAGTCCAGACATGGCACCAAGCGATTATCACCTTTTCAAGCATTTGCAAAATTTTCTTGATGGTACAAAACTGGCCTCTAGAGAGGCTTGTGAAAATGAGCTGGTCAAGTTTTTCACCGATAGGGACGAGGACTTCTTCAATCGCGGAATTATGAAATTGCCTTCAAAATGGACAAAAGTTATCGAACAAAACGGCGCATATTTGATCTAAATCGGATAATCCTATGTTAATTTCATCGTCGAAATAAAGCGAAAAAACTCTCAGAACTTTTTACTTCATCTAATATATATATATATATATATATATATATATATATATATATCTGACTTTCTGGACTGTGCATATTTTTCACAGCAGCGTACAAACATAAGCTCGAATCAACTTCGCGTATATGGTTATACGTACCTCGTAACATACATTATTCATTGAGAAAAAAAAAAAAGAAAAGATATTTACATATATATGTATATAAATATATATACAGGGTGTCCCATTTTAAAGGAGCATTCAAATAAATGGCAAAAATGATGTCGCACAAAAGCGCATTTCCTACAAAAGTTTTATAGTTTTTAGGTGAACATCCGATGGTAATTATTATTATTAATATATTGTCCCACGCGAATTGTCCCAAGCGTTATTATCATTATTAATATAATAATAATAATAATAATAATAATAATAAGGCCGTCACTGGTCGATGGACTGTCGGGATTCGGCTCCGGCGATACTTCGAGTTAAGCAGCGTTGTGCATGACCAATACTCGGAGCGGTGACCGCTCCGTCGTGCACCGGCTGACGCATCAACCAATCAGCGGGAGGTACTTCTGAGACCTTGGCAATGCATACTTGTGAGTCAAAAAAAAAAAAAAAAACGTCTGTGCACTTAATGCACAAACGTCTGTGTAGCTCAAGGTGCGATATACATGCAGCGTTATTAAAAAATCGATTTTTTTTTTCACGTAAACGTTAGAAGCCGAAGGATTATTGTATGAAGCTTGGAATCGCTGAATTTTGGGAATTGAAAACTTCAAACACGCTTTTCTCAAAATCTACATTATTCAAGTTTGGGGGAAACATAACTTGAAAACGAGTTTACCAATCGTACTCGTATTGTACACACAAATCAATAACAATATTACCTTTAACTTATACTTGCTTATGAAAAGGACTTTTTGAAAATATTTTTTTCATTGCAAAAAGAAACGAAAATTTGGTGGAAAATTTCGATATTTTTTCCTGAAATGTCGAAATTCCTTAATTTCCAACTTTTAAAATATTTATTAGGTATAAATTCAGCATTTGGATGTTAAAATACTAAAAATTCTTATTATTCATATTTTTCCGATGAATATTGAAATTGAAAATTGAAGTCCACGAATGGACAACCTTCCTGGAAGACCAAGCCGTAACATCGCCATATTGCAATATTGTTTAATAAAAAAAATTAATTTAAGGTATTACTGGATGGATATTAAAAAATCGCCAAATTCCTTAAGGCCTTATATAGGCGAAAAATTTCAAAATTTTTCATTTATTTTTATTTTTGATCTCATTAGCCTGAACGGTTAGGAATATTTTAAGCTTTACAAAATTGAAAAATTCGCAGGATGCCATTAAACAAGGTAAGATTGCATTTATAATTGTGAACTTGTGAAAGTTCTAACTCTTGAACAAAGGTTCAGATCGCTTTGAAATTTTTACAACATATTCTTAGTATCATCACCTATCGTGTGAACCACAGAAACAAAAATTTCAATGACACAAAAAAATATAAAAAATAAAATACCGACAGAAAATTGAGTAAATAAATTTTAAGTTTCGAATTTTTATTATAATAATTTTTTTTAAATAATATTCTTGGTTCATACTGAAGATACATTCATTGTGCAATTATAAATATGTTCATTTTTTTTTCAGACACCCACATCGATGCCGAGAACTTTCACCATCAACGCGCGCGCAAAAAAAAATACATTGCTTTATTATGTTGTGTCTCCGCCATTCGTTAATAATTCTGATTTTTTTTTTTACATATACTTAACCATGTGCGTAAATGATCTGTAAAAAAATGTTGTCAATATATGCATCATTTTTTTTTAACCGCGTCTAGAAAAGTACCTTCGAAAATCGGCGAAATCGCATATATGAGGCCTTAAAAATTTGAGGAATGATAGCTCTTAATAGAAACTATCTATAGATAGATAGTTTCTATAGATAGATAGAAATTATATTGGAAGTACCCGACTAGAAATTTTGATCAGGCAGCCTGAACACTGATCAGGCCGCTATCATGCTGCGGTCTGGAATGCCGTAATGAAGTACGCCTGATCGGTGCCGGATGCCGACCGGATCGGTGAAACCGTAGTACAGGGGTAAGAAGGCTACCTTACTGCGGCCTGATCAGGGTGCCTTTTTACTCCCGTAAATTAGGCGATACGGATATCGCCCTACTAGGGCTTGACTTAATAAGGCCCTATTGGGGCTTGCCTTACAACTGCCTCAGCATTCCATCAACGCACATAACCTCCTATATCCTACGTCGAAATTTCCATTCAGAAGTATATTATCTTTGAAGTTTTGACGTTTTTGAAAGGTGTTGTGGACAGTGACGAAAAAAAACTTTATGCAACTCGGATGCGTGTTAGAAGATTCCGCTGTATCTCGAAATCTCAAAACACAGTACAAAATCAGTCATGGTCGTGTGAACAAGATATGTATAACCTAAAAATATATATGGACGTTTAATACGTTATTAATGCTTAAATTTAAAAAAAAATCGTTTTCACCAAGTTCATGTCCGAAAAATACGAACTAACAATTAACGAGACGTTTGCATTGAACGAGCATATATTTTCTTCTCTTTTCCGTCAAAAGATTTTGAGCAAGTCGTGAGAAAAATAATTGCTAATGCCAAGGATTGGGAGGGAACCGGGCGGTTCGGAATAAAAACACTTCAATATAAAACATAAATGGAATATCATTCATAATGATCTCTATACTCTCTTTAATTAATCTGATTATAACCTTTTTTGCAACTTTCCGTAATAAAAATTATATTGACAAATATATTCTAGGCCTTGTACAAATATATTGTAGAGTGTGTATGTGTACGAGCATGTCTGTGTACTGGCTGAGTAAGAAAGCATTATAAGAATTTGATCAGGCAACATTATAATGATCTGATCAGGCAGCACTATAAACGCCTGATCAGGCAACCGGATAACGGCCTGATCAGACAGCCAGATAAGGCCCATATGTGACAGAACGTTACACTTTCTATCAGGGCGCTATCGGGTTCCCTTATAAGTGCCCTACCAGGGCAGTCAGGCAACCTGAAAGCGTCCCGAATCGGACCCTGTTGAAATTTCTACGCGGGTACTAATTTCCAACTTTTTAAACGTTTCTTAGGTATAAGTTCAGCATCTATGGATGTTAAAATACCAACAATTCTTGCATTCATATTTTTCCGATGAATATTTAAGTCGTTGTATTTCCCACAAATGGACAACCTTCCTGGAAGACTACACCGTAACATGGCCGTTTTGCAATATTGTTTGATAAAAAAAATTCCTTTAAGTTATTACTGGATGGATATTAAAAAATCGCCAAAATCCTTGAAAATTTGAGCAATGATATTTCTTGACAGAATCATAATACATAAATTATTTTAGAATTTTCTGCCAAAAAATTGAGCAATTATAAACATATGAATTGAACACGGTCGTTTATGGGAAAACAACTTCTGCGGACGTTAATGGTTGCAAAACAAATGGAACTACATCGCCGTAAATTTGGAAAGTATTGTATCATCAAGATTTAGGATCAAGCGATTGATTGTGCTAAGTTTCAAATAAATCGACTGAGTAATTGTCGAGAAAGCAATTAAAGTAATGAGGAGTATCGCCTTTTTTTAACGATGAATTAATAGCAATCATTGGATTAATCAATATATATTGAGTTTTTTTTTTTGTAATTATTGATAATAAGATGATCTGAACGTATCAATTAAATTTAAAAATGGAGAATTTTTTGTTTGTTGGACAATTGAAACAGATGTACAGTTACTGACGAAACCTCAGTCAAGCTACACGCCAATATCGTCGAATTTGACTTCAATTATTATTTAAAAGTGGAAAATTAATATTTCCAAGTATTAATTTATTATTAATTTAGCTATTTATAAGGCTAAAGATGTACGACATTATCTAGACATGTAAATCCACGATTCGCCCATTTTGGACTAACTTTTTGCCCGACGATCCATCCAGTAATACCTTAAACATTTTAATTACCTAACAAATTGTACCAGAAGTTTCATAAATGTAAAACGTTTTATTCTTTTCCAAAAAAAAAAAAAAAAAAATGATCAAATCTGTCTATTTTTTCATCATCAGCATGTATTTTCCCCCTTAAGACGACTTTGCGACGTAACGGAAGTTAGGTTAGATCAGCAAAGTGCTGTTCGCCAATAATAGAAAAGGGTTCAATTGTGAAGAGCAATAGGTAAAAACCTCGAAAGGGAACGTTGGAACTCAGCAAATTAAATAATAATAATAAGGCATCGTAAAATTTCATTTTTTGTCAAATGTCTAATTATACGATT
>CAWVQM010000032.1:0-19181 GCA_963932345.1 Ophion ventricosus | reverse complement strand
AACCCACGCAACTTTTTACCCTCTTGACATTTCCCCTGAAACTCTATAGTTCGTCGATGACGCCTTTTTTTCTAAAACATGTCTTTCTTCAGCTAAAAATGCAATATCAGGGCGAAAAAAAAATCGTACGAGACTTCGAAAAAATAAAAATGTCGGTTTTGATATTCTTTTTAAGTTTCCCATGGAAAAAACCAAGGAAAATTTTTTTCACAAACTTTGCAGTTAATTTCGACGGCCAAAAAATAGCCGAAAAATGGCCACGTTCAAAAGTGGCCATTCTTCGGCCACTAAAATCGTAGAGAATATTCTAAAAAAAAAAGAAAAATAAAGGTAAACTTGTCCTCTTTAAAACGCCACTTGGAAATTCAATAACCTTTAATTTTGAGTCCGTTATGTAAATTTTAGTGCAATAGCACTTTATTCAATGATTGTAGTCATTTATTTATTAATATTGTCTCGGTTTCAACAAACAGAGATATTTATAAAAAGTTTGAAATTCATAAAGAATAAATGAAAATACTTGAATGAATAATAGAAAATTCATGATGAATAAATGAAAAAATAATTTGTCCAATTTGTCATTGGATCGGTCCTCAAAATATCGACAATGAAGTTCCAATTAAACATTTTTTCTTTTTTTTTTGTATACTTTGTTACATTCATCGACACGTTAAGAGAAGATAAAAAAAATTCAGCGCCCAAATTTGAATATAAATATTTATTTCCAAATTTGTAATATATAAATATTTAAGATATAAATATTTACTTAAATATTTATATATATTTATATAGATTTGATCGCACTTCAGGGGAATGCGATCAAATCGTTAAATAATAATTTTGTCATAAGTGAATCACATTCACAATCGTTTATAACATTCACAATAAGTGAGTAACAGATAAAATCATCCGGTTTATTTACAATAGAAATCAATAATTGCAATTATTATACGATAAAAATGAATTATACCAATTAAAAAAAAAGACATTATAATCTTTATTATCGTATATAAATGAATTATCGTTCTCTGATACTTTTGTATCGAGCAACGAAAAGTTTTTCGATACACGATACATTTGTATCGAGCAAAACGTAACGCCCGATACAGATTTTGGACAACTCTGACGTAGACTTTACGGATAGTTTCCGATTAATCGCGAGCCCATCTACTCGTAAAGCGGAAATGCGAGCCGTGCATTCAATCATTCAAATCGCATGCTCGTATTCTGCGTGTTGTGTACGCTTATGGTTATACACGCGTACATTTCGGGACCACTAGTCTCTGATTTCCCGAGGGTACTTTCTTACTCCCCTCTCCCTCTGCCCGTGGCCCATGAAATTTTACGTTATTACGCGAAATGTCTCTCGGTATATGTATGTTCGTCTCGAAAGGAAACCGACAAGTTTACAAGCCCGAAAAGACCTTGGCGAATATTCGCGAAAAATGTAATTAAGGGGCCAGTCCACTTTGAAAATTTCAAAAAATCGATTTGTTTTTTTACTGTTTTCGAAAGTACATACATTCAGAAATATTGTGTCAAAATTTTATGAAAATCCGAGCTCTCTAAGTATTTTTTTTTTTTTACCTGAACGTCAGGACCTCATTTCGTTTACCTGAGCGTATAGCGCGCTAAGGCACTTCAGCAACATTACAAACATCCTTCTGCTCTTTCTGAGCAAGTACAGGAAGTTCAAAAACCTATTTACGAGGATCTCACCAAAACAGAATTGCTCGAAAGGTGTTTAGGTGGCCATACGCAAAACAATAATAAAAGTTTTAACAACTGCGTATGGAATATGGCACCTAAACACATGTTCAACGGCAAAAAACATCGTAGACATTGCCTGCAAAGTTTCCGCGTGTGTCTTTAATGAAGGATTTCGTCCAGTGCTTGAAATAATGGAAATAATGTGGCGTCAAACTCGGCCCGATCGCCATCGGATTCGCCGACAATCGCGATGACGAGGGTGTTCGCTCTGCAAACCGCCGCAGTTCTGAGTGCTCAAAAGAGACCAGAACCAAACGAAAGCAAGCAAGACTCGAAGAAATCGACGATGATGAGCAATCAGAAGGGATTTTGTACGGTGCAGGAATTGCCGATTGAGTTTAGGTAAGAGTTTTTCATAGTATAAACTTCAAACGTGTTTTTCTCGAAACAACGTTTTCAAAATCTAGCTCCATCGTATCTCTAAAACTAATAAACTGATTCTCTTGAAATTTCAACCACATATTGCAAACATGATTCGCAACAAGATGACCCTCGATGGTTTTAAAATTTTGATTTTTACTCTTTTTTTTGTTGCGAAAAACTGCGAATGAAACGCGTTTTTTTATTACTTTTTTCGTTTTTCATCTGCCATTTTTTTATTTTTTGATAAAACTTTATATCCGAGGGTCATTTT
The DNA here is from genome assembly GCA_963932345.1 of Ophion ventricosus. Lineage (NCBI taxonomy): Eukaryota > Metazoa > Arthropoda > Insecta > Hymenoptera > Ichneumonidae > Ophion > Ophion ventricosus. The sequence continues at coordinate 16,777 of CAWVQM010000032.1, read as the reverse complement.
GTAGCTGGTGTCATACTGAATCTAATGGACTTTGATTTTTTTGTTTCAGACAAGCCGTTGCCGAGTTGTGATGGAGCTACCTAGTCCACCTATTTTTGAGGCGTTACGTTAAACTATAGTTTTTGTACTTAAAAATGAATAAAAATGAATTAAATTTTTTTTTTTTTATGTATTTCAAGACTTTATTTATCAAGCCCAACAACTTTTATATTCGTTTCTTTTATAAAATCCTCAAAAAAAAAATCGCGAAAATAGCCTTTTTTCGTGGCTCCAAAGTGGACTGGCCCCTTAAATTACCGGGCAAATTTGACGACTAAAAAAATTACGAGAATTTTGCATTAAGCGAAAACACGAGTGTCATTAATTTTAATAATTATCAGGTGTATGACTCAATTTTTACAGATTTTTTCATCGAGCTTAAAATTATATTTAAAATAGAAATACACCCTTGGCCAAAAGTTTGGGGCACCCTGCAATTTTTCTTTCCGGACAAAAAATTGAATATCTCGGGCAAAAAAAACCGGAAACCAATTTACCAAACGGGGTTTTGAAGAGAGTAAAGTCAGCTTCAATTTGCTTTTTTAATTTTATTTTTTCGATTTTTTTTTTTGCCCGGTACGTCATTTTGAAAATGACGATTTTTCACGATTTTCGCACCACGCAAAGTCGTGCGCTGGACTTCGGAAAAATAGAAATCTCGCTATTTAGTGAAATGATCTTAGAAAAGGGAAGTGTTAGCTTTAGTTTCGTTTTTTTTAAAAAAAATTGCAATTTTTTTTCGCAGAGAAATTTAGTTTTTCTTGAAAAAAACGGCAGGTTTCCGTAAAGCCGGCATCGTGCAGCGTATCGTGAAAACTATGAGGTTGAGAATATTTGTCCTAAGGACTAAAAAGTTTTGTTTTGTTATTTTGGAGTTGTTAAATTTTTTTCAGATTTTTGTTGGCAACATTTTTTTTCATCGGTAGTTTTGGTTGATCGTCGACGATTAATCTAGATAATTTATTGCCGTTACTTTGAAACGAAGATGTTTCAAGGGAAATATCAAGAAGAGAAAAGCTACTGACATCTTTGGCCACAAATATAGGGCACTTCTATAAAATATGAGAGGTTTTGAGAGGATCGGACCTCTCAGAATATCAGACCTCTCACAATATCAGTTTACGATGGCAACTGATAAATGGCACATTCGGCACTGCATTTTATACGAATTCCAGCAAGGAAAAAATGCTTCTAAAGCATGGTAATGAATTTGTAGTGTTCTTGGTGCCGACGTGGTGTCTTATGAAACGTGTAATTATTGGTACAAACGTTTTAGAAGTGGTGATTTCGATCTTAGTGACCAGCCGCGCCCTGGACAGCTTCGAAAGTTTGAAGATGCGAAATTGCAAGCTCTACTGGACGAAGACTCAACGCAAACGCAACAAGAGCTTGCAGCTCAGTTAGGAGTCACCCAAGCAGCTATTTCCAAGCGTTTGCACCAAATGAGAAAAATTCAAAAACTTGGAAGGTGAAATTCCCGAAATTTGCGTATTTTTTTCGTTTTTTAATGTAAAAATTTGAAAAAAATGTTAATGAACTATCGCTCTCAAAATCATTAAAAAAAAACATTGCGCGAATTTGTATATTTTAAAGCATTCGAATTGACGGAAGTTGTCGCATCGTCCTTTCGAATAATTACTCGACTATGGACTTGGTAATATGTCATTGGGATATAAATTTCGCGGAATTGTCGAACGACCATCCAATCTCCACGGGTTTTCAATTATTTACGATATTTAATTTCGACATTCACTTACTCTTCCCCCACCCCCCTCTTTCTCTCACTCCAGCTCTTCCATCAACCGCACGTGTACATAATTATTGATTCCACGAATCCAACACGCCCGATAATCGTTGCGTTCGATTAATTAAAATTTCCCTTTCAAAATTATATCTCTAATATAATAACGTAGAGAAAAAAAAAATTTCAGTCCAATCCCTCCCTCCTCCTCATCCCACCCCAATTGATAATCGGAGATTGCGAAGCAAATTCCTACGGGCACAATATGCGCATGCTGCCAATAAAAATTCCTCCACATCCCGTAGCAACGAATTCCGATCGGCGATTTACAAAAATGACCGATAAATTCTCGAACAATAAAATCGTTCGGGCGTTTCATGGAATTTTTAACATACCCATAAATAATCGAAATATCTAATGTCTTCGTATCATTTTCGCGAAACTTATTACGAAATTGAAACAAATTAACGTATTGAAAAATAATAACCGATTAAATGAATTCCCTAAACGGTGCCTTTGCTATTTTCCTGCACTTCATTATTTCAAAGATGGTTGTTTTTTTTCCACTACGGCCCGAGGAGACATAATGTCAGGCTGGCCTGATATTTGATCCGGGCCTGATCAAGTTTTAGTACGGAGGCCTTATTTCAGGCATGCCTTAATTTGCCTGATCCGGCTGGTGTCAGGCGATAGTCAGACAACTGGATCTACGTACTCCTCCAGTTGCCTGATGCGACTAGCTTCAGGCGCTGGTCAAGCAACCGAACTTACGGCTTACGACAATTTGCCTGATCCGGCTAGCTTCAGGCGATGGTCAAGCAGCCGGACTTATACCGTTTGGCGCTAAAAACGTGACTAACCTTATCTTGCCAGATGCTAGAGAGAGACGAGAAAAGCACGAGACATTAATCACTTTACACATTTTCGTATATAAAGTTTACGTTGTGAATGAAATGGATAAACGAAAGCGGCAGAAAATTGCCCAACGGCTGCGTCTGCAAGAATGGCGAGCACTTAATAAGGAAAAATAAAGACGGAATAATACAGCAGCGGGTTAGTATAACAATTGTTCAAAGACTTTTACAATTCTTAGTTAGTTAGGTTAGTATAACATTTTTTCAAAGACTTTTACAATTCTTAAATCTATTTGTATAGATTCAAGAATTGTAATAAAAATTGTAAGTAAGATTTAAGAATTATAAAGTAAAGTGAAGAATTGTAAAATTAAGGCTAACCTGCAGCGATGGCATCACATTCACCGGACTGAACTACGCAGTCAACTTACCATTGTTCGATCGGCCTACGCTGTCCGGGCTAACCTGCAGCGATGACATCACTTTCATCGGTACAGGTTAACCCGGAGAGCGTAGGGCAAACAAATAAGGGTAAGTTGACAGCGCAGTCCAGTTCAGTGAACGTAATGCCATCGGTACAGGTTAGTCCATTCGAAATGCACTTGGAATGAACATTAAATTCACTGAACTGTACGACGCTGTCAACTTACCACTATTTGGTTGGCCTGCGCTGTCCAGGCTAATCTGCACCGATGGCATTACATTCACTATACGGAACTACTTTGCCAACTTACCATTATTTGTTTGGTCTACGCTGTCCGGGTTAACCTGCAGCGATGAATGTGATGCCATCGGTGCAGGTTAGCCTGGGCAGCGTAGGCTGACCGAACAATGGTAAGTTGACTGCGTAGTTCAGTCCGGTGAATGCGTGGTCGGTTTCTACTGCTAAAAAAGCACTGCTTCCTAAAGGCTCTACTGCTAAAACTGTACTGCTAAACGGCCTCTACTGCTAAAAGCTTCACTGCTAAAACTGTACTGCTAAAAAGCTCCACTGCTAAAAGCTGTACTGCTAAATGGGCTCTACTGCTAAAACTGGACTGCTAAAACTAGATTCTGACAGATGGCTCATATAAGTCCCACTGATGGAGGTCATACTGTACTTTTTGCGGCTTCTTAACGATTTTTTGGAATTTCCCTGAGAAAACTTACCTTGCTATCGGCGGGAGGTTATACTGTACGACGATTGTCACTAGTCGTCGCGGTCTTCTCCTTAATTTCTGCCATGATCTCTGCCATGATCTGCCATTTTCAATGATTTCCAATAAAACTTTTCAAAAACATACCCTTTTGTGTTTAGCAGTTTCAATGATTTCCAATAAAACTTTTCAAAAATATACCCTTTTGCGTTTTAGCAGTTGAGACTTTAGCAGTGCTGCTTTTAGCACTAGAGTCTATTTAGCAGTCCAGTTTTAGCACTAGAGCCCATTTAGCACTAGAGCCTTTAGCAGTACAATTTTTAGCAGTTCTTTTTTAGCAGTAGAGCAATAGAGTCGGTGAATGTGATGCCATCGGTGCAGGTTCAATCAAGTCTCTAAGAGAAAGTGTTATTTATTTTCCACATGCATCTATGTGAAAAATTTATTTGATAAATAAAAATTTATATTTAGTTTAAAAAATAAGCTATCAGCGTTAATTATAATTTAGTGCCTTTTTCTCTTTTAAATATGCGTGGTATTTTTTATTTCAGGAATAATTAGGACATCCTAAGCAGGGCTTCATTACATCGTACTGACTAGGCCAGGATTTTTCATTTTTATCAAGCCTTACAAAATCAAGCTTTGACCAGGCCTTGATTTTGTATCCTGATCAGACCTTCATTTTTTATCCTGATGAGGCCTTGATTTTTTACCTTAATCAGGCCGAAGTTAGGGACTGCGTTTCAAAAATGATCAGAGCTTGATCAAGAATCCAGATCAAGGCCGGAAAAAGAAATGAGTATGTCTGATCAGGCCTTTATTGTAACCGGAGCAAGATTTCTACTCGGGGGTTAAAATGAAAATCTTGCTAATTTCAATAATGTACGATCATGTCCGAACAATGATAATGATAAAACTGCTTCGTACGATATGCGCGAGAAAGGAATATTTATTAAAGTTTCTTCTTTTTTTTCGGCCGTCGGGATAATCCACGGGCCAAGTGTAACAGGGGGGTTAGCTTGTAGTAGCGGAGTATCATCCCTTTCGCGGCGATAACTCCCGGCGAGGTTGAGTTGAAAAGCGGTAACGAGAGCGAGAGAAAGAAACGGAGAGGAGTGAGAGGGAGTGAGCGAGGGAGGGGGAGGGGCGAGGGGGGAGGAGTAAACCAATTTCCCAGTGTGTTGCACGCAACATGCATGGCGCAGGTGCGGCACACCACAACAGCGGCTGAAATTAATCACCCTGATAAATAATAATAACTGGCGATATGCGCATAGTCTACCGCCTGGTTAGTTCGTTATTAATACGCAATTCATATTAAACCGGTGCCTATTCTCTTGAGGCTACGCGATGCGAATCAACTTTGACGACATTCCTGAACCCTTCGAACTAATCTTCACCAGTTCCTATCCGTGTCCTCGTGTCGTAGAGGCCAACACACGAGTGGGCGATCCGAATTAATTCCATTTATTTTGCCCGTTCATCAAAATCCTCTAAAAATCACTTCTTGACGAGCACACCCATCGCGGGATAGTCATTTCTGGTTATGGAGGGTCGCAAACCTCTTGGCGGTGGATGATAAGGACGCTTTCTTTTTTTTCTCGACGTGGATACATCGAATGGAAGTTCCACTTCGAAGGATAAAAAAAATCCGCTAGGCTGTTTTTCAGGACAATTTTTTTTTATTATTATTTTTTAAGTTATTAATTTTAACAAATTAGGATTATTATTTTTTGAGTTATTAATTTTAACAAATTATGATCTTTATTTTAAAATATTATCATTATTATTATTATCATTAAGATAAATTAATACTATTATTATTTAAAAATTTAAGGACAATTTTTTTTAATTATTATTTTTAACAAATTATGATTATTATTTTTAAGTTAGTAATTTCAACAAATTATGGTTAATATTTTTTAGATTTTTATTATTTTTAACAAATTATGATTATTATTTTTTAAGTTATTAATTTTAATAAATTATGATATTTATTTTAAAATATTATTATTATTATTGTTATCATTAAGCTAAATTAATACTATTATTATTTTAAAATTTGAGGACAATTTTTTTTTAATTATTATTTTTAACACAATATGATTATTATTTTTAAGTTAGTAATTTTAACAAATTATGGTTAATATTTTTGAATATTTTATTATTCTTAACAAATTATGATTATTATTTTTTAAGTTATTAATTTTAACAAATTATGATCTTGATTTTTAAATATTATTATTATTATTATTATCATTGAGCTAAATTAATACTATTATTATTTAAAAATTTGAGGACAATTTTTTTTTAATTATTATTTTTAACAAATTATGATCTTTATTCAAAAATATTATTATTATTATTATTAGTATTAGAATATTATTATTAAATTAAATTAATACTGTTATTATTTCAAAATTATTATTACTTCAAAAATTACTATCAGACATTAGATTTTATTTATCCAGTCTTGCCTCAGGCTTAATATCACATCAATTTACAGCGATTAATTTGTTAGGTTTCTATTAAGGGGCTACGTGGGTTTGAAAATTTCAAAAAATCAATTTTTTTTAAATTTTAGTATTTAATAGTACAATATTTCTTGAATATTCTCTTAAAGTTTTAAGTCAATCGAAGTGAAAATCTAGGAGAGAGAGCCTTTGGGAATTTCCCCCGTTGGGAAAGACCGGCCGGGAGCGACGCCAGGTATACGCATTTTTTTCAAAACACTATTTTTGAAGACGGTGGTCACGATTTCTCAAAAACTAATGCACCGATCTTATTGAAATTTTGCCCACTTCTTCAAAATAGCATTGACTAGTGATTGAACGAAGGTTTTCTTTTTTTTTCGATTACAACTAATTTTACAAGGCTGTACGTAGTGTAAATTGTACCAAAAATTGAACTATTTTGCATACAACTCTGGCAAAAATTCACATTTCAATTTTTTTGAAAATCCTTCGTTCAATCACGAGCTGTACTTATCTACTAACAGAAAAAATTTGGTTTTTTAATTTCAGATAAAGCCATCATGAGTTATCCTGACCACCACGAGGACACTTTTTTTTAGGGGTCTCCGGAAACCAGATCCTACCGGCTGAATTTTCCATATTTTCGGATGAAATTTTTTTTTAATGTTGTTGAAATGTTGCTCTTTTATGCATCGCCCTCAGTAATGTGTCCAGTAGATATGCTCTTCTTTTCATGCTGTTTGCTCTTGCTCATTTCATTATTCTCCACGCTGTATTTGAGTACAAGTTCTTTACGGCGAACTAGAATGCCAAATATAGCAAAAAAAAATACTATTATCATTAATTATTATGAAATTATTGTGAAAATATTATTATTTTTATTCAATATTATGATCATTATCTAAAAATTATTATTATTATTATAAAAAATGATTTTTATTATTTTAAATGATTTTTATTATTTAAAAAATTATTGCTATTGTTTAAAAAATCGTTCTTACGTACTTAGCACTTGAAGATTTAGCACAATTACTTAGCGCTTGAAGAAAAAAAAAATGCGCTTTAACGCCTACTGGGCTGTTGTTTGGGTTTGGGTCTTTGAACGCGAAGATCTCGGGCAATTTTTGTCGCAAAATTTTTCTGAAAACGACGTTTGGTCGTTTACAGAAAGTCTCCAATGGATTAAAATAGTCTCCAATCGATTCTAGTTGAATGTGATAAAATTTGTTGAAAAGTGTAACGAGATCGATGATCGGCAAGGACCAACGAATCATCGAGCTCGATTCAATCATCACCGATCCATGCGCACAATTTTCGGATCTCAACGTCGCGATAGCTATCTCGGGATACAAGTGAACACGGACAAGATTGTGTTTGAGAGGAAAGAGGCTCGGAGAATTTGAGACCAGTTGTTGATAACAATTCCTCTCGTAGACAATGCCTCGTCGCACAATGTCGAGGTAATATGCAAAGGAAGGGGTAGGGGGAAGGTTGACGGTTACTACTGCCGTTTGGGGCCTCGTACAAGGGCGCGGTGATAAGCTTTTAATTTTCGCTCGAGCCCCGTCGACAATGCCCGCCAAATTAAAGCTCGTACTAGCGGGCGACCTTTTACACGATGTCGCGCGGCCTGCCTTCTTCTTCTTCTTCTTCTTCTTACTCAGCGTCTCGTGCAACGTCCTCGTTCCTGGTCGACGCTTTGCATAATCGTTTTACGATGTTGCTCTCACTGGCAAATCAGAAATGCCCTTCCCGCACTTTCATTCTGCGTTTATATATTTATATATATATTGGGTGAAATAAAAAGTTCTCAGCGTTTTCCGCTAGATGTCTTTAGTGAGCCATATCTCACGATGTATACATCGCATCGGGTCATACTATACGGCGATTTAAAGGTGACGTTACGCTTCAAAAAAACGTTCTTTGACAGTTTTGTGTTTGGTGAAGCCAGTTGTGTGTTACAGCGTTCCGAAATGGAGGTAAAAAAAAAGAGAAGATTCGATACATCCCGAGCAGAAATTTGTTCAGGGTGAAATCCGGACCGGATCAGGCTGCCACAATAGCAAATCCGGGCCGGATCAGGCAAATTTAGTCCGGCCCTGATCAGGGATGTAACGCTTTTGCAAATTCAGGTCCGGATCAGGCACCTTATCAGGCTCTGATCAGGCGCTTTATCAGGCCCGGATCAGGCACCTTACCAGGCTCGGATTAGGCACTATATCTGGCTCGGATCAAGCAACTTATCGGGCCCGGATCAGGTGCCTCATCCAGCCTGAGACATGCGTGTCATCTGGCTCAATCATTTGATTAATTTTTTGTTTAAAAATAGATCAACATTTATTAAATTATTATCGCAGTTACACGTTATCAAGTTTACTAACGTTATTAAAAATATGAAACATATGAAAACATTTTTTTAAAGTTTAAGTTTTTATTTTACTTGACTTGATCGTTTAGTTTTTGTTCCGGTTTTGGCGATGACCGTCCCAATCTTTCCGGCCCAATCTGTCCGGCGCAAATCATGCGTGCCTGATCAGGGCGCCTTATTGATACCTGATGAGGCTTCTATACGGCGCAAATCAGGCGTGCCTGATCAGGGCGCCTTATTGATCCCTGCTCAGGCCCCTGTCCGGCGCAAATCATGCGTGCCTGATCAGGGCGCCTTATTGATACCTGATAAGGCTTCTATCCGGCGCAAATCAGGCGTGCCTGATCAGGGCGCCTTATTGATCCCTGCTCAGGCCCCTGTCTGGCTCAAATCAGGCGTACTTGATCAGGGCGCCTTATTGATCCCTGATCCGGCCCTGATGGATCCTCAGGCAGCCTGATTAGATTTCTGCTCGGGATTCTTCAGTAGCACTACGACCAAGGTGAAAAGGCGAAGCAGGCGGCCAAAAAAATTTGTGCTGTTTATGGAGCCAATACAGTATCGAATGCAACAGCAAAGCGGTTGGTTCCAACGATTCCGTTCTGATAATATGGACGTCGAAGATTGAGGCGCGCTGTGGTAGGCCAATCGTCGAAAATGTCGATAAAATCATGGAAAACGTCGAGTAGGACCGGCATGTGAGCACTTATTCCATTGCCCAGGAACTGAAGATTAGCCAGAAAACCGTTTGGAACCATTTGCTCAAGAAGAAGCTCGATGTATGGGTGCCACACGAATTGACGCAAAAGAACCTTTTGGAACGAATTGATGCCTGCGATTCTTTGCTGAAACGTAACGAAATCGACCAATTTTTTACGCGGATGGTGACTGGCGATGAAAAATGGGTCACATACGAGAACAACAGCTGAAAAAGATCGCGGTCCAATCGCGGTGAGCCAGCCCAAACGATCGCCAAGCCTGGATTAACGGCCAAGAAGGTTTTGCTGTGTGTTTGGTGGGATTGGAAGGGAATCATCAACCATGAGCTGCTCCCATCGGGCCAAACACTCAATTCGGACCTCTACTGTCAACAACTGATCAGATTGAAGCAGGCGATCGATCAGAAGCGGCCAGAATTGGCCAATAGGAAGGATGTTGTGTTCCATCAAGACAACGCCAGGCCGCACACATCTTTAACGACGCGCCAGAAGCTCCGAGAGCTTGGATGGGAGGTTCTATCGCACCCGCCGTATAGTCCAGACCTGCCACCAAGCGATTATCACCTTTTCAAGCATTTGCAAAATTTTCTTGATGGTAAAAAACTGGCCTGAAGAGAGGCTTGTGAAAATGAGCTGGTCAAATTTTTTACCAATAGGAACGAGGACTTCTTCAATCGCGGAATTATGAAATTGCTTTCAAAATGGACAAAAGTTATCGAACAAAATGGCGCATAGTTGATCTAAATCGGATAATCCTAACTATGTTAATTTCACCGTCGAAATAAAGCGAAAAAACGCTCAGAACTTTTTACTTCATCTAATATATTGGGGTGGTCCATTTTTTATTTTATTTTTTATTCTTCGCGAACAACCCGATCAAATTGTGACAAATAGAGAAAGAAGAAATATCGTAGAGGCTGATGTTAAGAAGGCTGGGGATGGTTAGATCAGCTTTTACTTGACGACTGGTACTCCCTGGATGTGCTAATTATTCAGTCATTTCGCGCTTCGTCTTAATTGGAACGTCGTCATCGAAAGAAGACTAACAGATTAACGCAGGTCCACTTGCTCTGCTTGACTGTACAATACCATTTTCGATACGGTTATTACATGTTACTTTGGATGCATACACTTGTCTACTGATTCTAATATTGGTAGATGGTAAACATTCTTCACTCTACTACAGTTTTACTACGTTACAATGCCAGTATTTACAAACATCAGAAACATCTCCGACTATTGACATTATTGTATCCGTTGGATAACCTGCGCCGCTATCACACCAGAAACTATTCGAAGGTCAAGAGAATCATTCATCCGACGTCTTCAAAAATGTGTCGAGGTTAATGGCCATCACTTCGAACATTTGTGACAATAAATTTTCTGCACAAAAAATTCAATTACATTATTCGGATATTCTTATTGTCAATACCATCACGATTTCCCGTTTTTACACGTGTATTTTCGTGAAAAATCATTTCAAGGTCATGATATCATGGGTCGTTGGGTTCGTCTGAATATCAGTTACAACGTCTTAATAAAAAAAAAAAAAAAAAACATGTCCACATTTGAAAAACCATTGATGACCTTCAGAACGCAAAAACTATGACCTTGGCAAAAATGAATCTTTCACCACTGTATTGGGAGTACAAATTAATTCGGTCCGTTTTCAAGAGATGGCTCTGGCTGTTATGAATGTTTCATAGTGACGGCTGATTTCGGTGCTTTCAGAGAGGTTAGACATCTGTCAATAACATTCAGTTTATATCGCTTTGAGTTCCATTAAAAACCTTGTTTTTTACTGTGTTGAATATGTCAAATGTTTGTGTTAACTAATCAGCATTTGCGGGCAGTTTTACTTTTCTGCTTTAATTGGAAGAAAAGTGCAGCTGAAGGGCATCGAATGCTTGTTGAAGTTTATGGTGATGATGCTCCAACTGATAAATCATGTAGGGAATGGTTTCGACGCTTTAAGAACGTTGATTTCAGCGTTGAAGACAAGCCTCGCCCTGGACAGCCAAATGAGCCAATGAGCTGCTACAACCTGGCGATTCCATTACGGGCGATCGGTATAGACTACAATTGATTCGTTTGAGCCGTGCATTACGAGATAAACGACCGGAATACGAGCAAAGACATGACAAAGTTATTCTTCTGCATGACAACGCTCGGCCTCGTGTCGCAAAAGTCGTAAAAAAATGTTTGGAAACGCTCAAATGGGATATTTTACCGCACCCGCCGTATTCTCCGGACATTGCTCCTTCTGATTACTGGTTGTTCCGACGGATGCAGCAGGATTTAGCAGCTCACCGCTTCACTTCTTTCGCAGAAATCGAAAATTGGCTCAAAACATGGATCGCCTCAAAAGACGAGACTTTTTGTTCGGGATGGAATCCGAAAATTGCCTGAGAGGTGGGAAAAAGTAGTAGCCAGCGATGGACAATACTTTGATTCATCTGCTCATACCTTTTATTTTGAAATAAATTGATTTTTTACCACAAAAAAACGGACCGAATTAATTTGTACTCCCAATATCAGCCCTTCGAAATCAATCAAATTACCTTCTCACATCTTTTTCGTCACTCTAAAGGCAACGGTGATATTTGGGATGATCGCGTTAAATGGTTCACCCTGTTTATATTAAGGCAGTAGTCTGCTTTACAGGCTTCAAAAAATCGATTTTTCGTTTTTGTCTTAAATCTATTCCAAAACTATCCAAGAATATGTGTTCAAAATTTTAGAGGCCAATTCGACATATTTTCGAAGCTAGATCAGTTTTAGTGGCCGAGCGTCGAGCAGGTGCGAATGCTCGGGCAGAACTTTACAGCCCGTTTTCTCGAGTTTTCATTTTCACAAGTTTTGGAAAACGGTGCCGGCGATAGTAAAAACAATATATGTCCGATCGAAAAAAACCAAAGTGATCTAGCTTCAGTATTGAATTATCTTCTATTTGAACTAAAAAAGTTGGACAAAAGTACTATTTAAATTACTTGTTTTGCAACTTAAAGTGAATTTTTTTTTTCAAAAAAGTGAATTTTTTTTTCAAACTTCGAAAAAATTTGGAATTTCGTCATTTCTTCGGTATTTTTTTAGTTCATATAGAAAAGGAACTTATAAAAACTAAAAAAAATTTGGTTCCACTGTTTCAGATGCATCGCACGACCTCCATCACCGGCACCGATTTACGAGTGCACACTCCAGGCGCCCCAGAAAAATCGTTACAACTTTGGCAAATTTCAATAATTTGTAATAATAAAAATTGTTTTTTAAAGCTTGAATATAATATACTATCGTCTCAAAATTTCGTTTACCGCAATCATTTCCTTCCCTTTCAAAAAAATTGTTGAAAAAACGCTTTTTTTTCGGCTCCTAAAGCAGACTACTGCCTTAATATATAAGAATATACAATGTCTCTTACAAACCCAAACAAACACTGTACATACATTGTGGAACAATGTGGGCTTAATCGTCGGTAGAGGCGGATAAAAGGTCAGGAGGTAGCAAGAAGGTGAAATTATTTGGGGCGTAGGGCATATATCGAGGGCGAGTTTCATCCTCGTCACCGGACAACTTAGGTTTTGTCCTTGTATATAACGATACATTGTGTCCGGGGAGTACAAACCAAGTTTTCGTTAATGGGACCCGGACGTGAAGCGAGTTTCGAAGTTTGGTCGAGGGGGGGGGGGAAGAGAAAGGGAGTAAGGACAGAAGAGCGGGTGAAAAAGGGTTGAGTATGAAGGGATGAAGGGAGGGTGTATGCCTTTAAGAGGTTGTCTCGTGTCTTCTACTACGACGAAACCCTCTCTGATTCTTCGTCCATCCGCTTGTGGCTCGCTCTCTTGGTGTCCCTTGCCCTCCGTACCCCTCTCGGAGAGAACCACTTAAATGAAATTCATTGTGCCTGGGAGAGGGTTGAGCTCAGTCAGCTTTTGTCCGGAAGCGCCTTTTGCTACGAGTTCTCACTCCGGCTTCGCTATCATCCAAGTCCCGGTGTTGTGTACCTCGTCTTGTAGGAGATTTAACCGAGGGAGCGGAAGGCGCGAGGGGCAGAAGGGCAAAGAGGTCCGTCGACCCGCGGAAAAAAATTGTCTTTGATGATAGATCGCGTTGAAAGGAATTATCATTGTTGCGTGTCGTCATTGTTGGAGAATATAATTATTATTATTATTATTAAAAGATGTAAAGGTAAATTCAGCAACAGTCAAGATAAACGATAAATTAAATTAATGAGTAACTTTTTATAGTGGAATAAAAATATAAATTGTGTAAATTGATAAATATTCGGTGCGTAAGAATAAATGAGGATTAAATTAGATTGGAGAGAAAAATTTAAGGGGTTACGTGGGTTTGAATATTTGAAAAATCCATTTTTTTTTATTTTATTATCTGATAGTACAATGTGTCTAGAAAACTTTGCCAAAAATTATAATTTCAATTAACAAAAAAATCCTTCGTTCAATCACGAGCTATAATTATGTACTAACAGAATTGTTAGTAGATAACTGAATTTTCCAAATTTTTGGATGAAGAATTGGTTAAATATTGTTGAAATGTTGCTCTTTTATGTGGTTAACATTTTGAATAAAATAATTTATATATTATATTTTTAAAAAATGGAGAACATATGCTTTTTTTGGCTTCGAAACCCACGTAACCACTTAATACAATTTCATTCTGTAATTTCTTCGAAAACACAAGATATCGTGGAGAAAAATAATAATTGTGGAATTAATTAAATTTTTGTTTGTAAATTTGAACTCTGAAATTTATTTTAAACATTATAATTAAAATGTTATTTTAAGCATTAAAATTTTAAATTTTATTTACATTTCTTCAAAATAGCATTGGCTAGTGATTGAACGAAAGTTTTTTTTTTTTCGATTACAACTCACTTTACAAGGCTATACGTAGTGTAAATTGTACCAAAAATTGAACTATTTTACATACAACTCTGCCAAAAATTCAAATTTCAATTTTTTTTTAAATCCTTCGTTCAATCACGAGCTATACTTATCTACTAACAGAATTGTTAGTAGATAACTGAATTTTCCAAATTTTTGGATGAAGAATTTTCTAAATATTGTTGAAATGTTGCTCTTTTATGTGCTTAACATTTTGAATAAAATAATTTATATTAATATATAATTAATATTATTATTATATTAATATATATTTAAAAAATTAACATTTTGAATAAAATAATTTATATTAATATATAAATTATTTTATTCAAAATGTTAAGCACACAAAAGAGCAACATTTCAACAATATTTAAAAAATTCTTCATCCAAAAATTTGGAAAATTCAGTTATCTACTAACAATTCTAATTTAAAATTAAAAAAAAAAAAATACAGAAAATATGCTTTTTTTGGCTTCGAAACCCACGTAATCCCTTAATGCAATTTTATTCTATAATTTCTTCGAAAACACAAGATATCTTGGAGAAAAATAATAATTGTGGAATTAATTAAATTTTTGTTTATAAATTTAAACTCTGAAATTTATTTTAAACATTGAAATTAAAATGTTATTTTAAACATTAAAATTTAAAATTTATTTTCAACATTATAATTTAATATTCACACGATTTTCTCTATGGAATTATGCATAGACTGAATATATCTATCTTCTACCCGCGTTAAAAGGAAATCATTTTTGCAAGATAATTTCGATAATATAATAATAATAACTTTCATTTATATTGTTATTATTATTTTTGCTTGTTGCTTGATTTACATTTATTATATTTTTCGAACAATAGTTCGAAAATAAATAAATAAATGTAAATCAAGCAACCGTAACAATAAACGTTCAATAATAATAACAACTCTCATTATTATCATTATTATTATTACTATAGGGAGATAAAAATGTTAATTGACTTCGTAATTTTTTTTTCTTCCTAATCATAATTTATTACGAAAATAATAATGAATAATTTCGATGAATTTTATAAATGGATAAATATTCTAAGCGTAAAAAAGAGAAGAGGATTTGATTAGGAAGGATATTTTATTACAATTTTATGCAATAATTTTTCCGTACGCACAAGATTTATGGGAAATAAATAAATTGTGGAGAATAATTTTAAGTATCGATCTTGGCGCGATGATAAACGCGAACTCATGCGTATAAACCTTGGAAATTTTTCGTTTTGTCGGTTCCTTCTTTTTTTTTTATCGTTTCGCTTAATTGGCGACTCCCACGCGAGTCTCCCGCTTCGAGGGTTCTCATTTTATATTACCCATAGACCAGACAATAAGCACGAAAGTAAGAACTTTTAGGTGCAAATACGCAAAATTGATATAAGAATAATTGGATGACGCTGAATCGAATGGCGATAATAATTTTGCAATCAACCCCCGAGAAATTGTTTAAAAACGTTAAAAAATGGTTAAAACCCGTTTAATTCGGAACCTAATAATTTTATCGCAAAATATGTCAAACAAAAGTTGTTCGCTGTATAAAAATACGTAAAAAAGTATTGAACGTACATCTTCGTATCTTCAAAAATGAGGGAGAAAAAAACGAAAAACCATTTAATTTGGAGGCGAAAACTTCGAAGTTTCAAAAAATAAAAAAAAATATCAAATTCGTATATATCTCGGGTTTTTTTGTGACATATTGCTTTAGTAAGAGTTAATCTAACTTTCTAGAGATTTTTTATATTTTTATTTATTGTATAAGTATTGAAAAATGACGACTGAACATTGACGAATCACTGGTTGAGAATCACTGTCAGAAAGAGACGCAGTACATGGCTATGCCGTTCGCACTCATAGGCGAGGTTCTTTCCATCGTTTCGTGCATGCGTCGTAATAGACGTATCTTGCGTCCCTTACATTCCCAGTGGTGCTTCGGCTGCAAAGGGATTTTCTCTTGCAAATGAATTTTCATTCGTCTTTTTCTCCCTTATTTTCGAAGATACGAAGATGAACGTTCAATACTTTTTTACATACTTTTATGTCCCAAACAACTTTTGTTTGACATATTTTACGATACAATTGTTACGTTCCGAATTAAACGGGTTTTAAACATTTTTTTAACGTTTTTGAACAATTTCCCGGAGTCTGCTTGCAAAATTATTATCGCCATTCGATTCAGCGTCATCCAATTATCCTTATTATCAATTTTGCGTATTTGAACCTAAAAAGTTCTTACTTTCGACATTTTTCCTGGCCTGGCAGTATCCGGGGCGTACTCGTTTATCGTGTAAAAAAAAAAGATGAAGAAAAAAATTCCGCTCCGCGTGATATCAAGTGTATCGAGCTCTCCCTCGAGGAATGCGAAATCATTGAATAACCGATACGCGTTAAATATACGACCGAGTTATATCCCGGCTTCCGTATATAATAATTTATCCGTAATTTCGACGACTCCATCGATCGCGACCCAATTACACTTGGAAAAACGCATGATTGATTGACACATTGAAAGACGAAATG
>CAWVQM010000031.1:0-28691 GCA_963932345.1 Ophion ventricosus | reverse complement strand
GAATATAGTCTCATACAACCCCAAGAATAGTATGTACACTCGAATCTCGATATAACAAAATTGAATGTAACGAACCTCGATATAACGAACCTCGATATAATGAACCTCGATATAACGAAACTCGATATAACGAACCTTGATTGTAACGAACCTCGAACCTCGATATAACGAACGTTGATATAAACTAACCTCGATATAACGAACCTCGATATAACGAGCCTCGATATAACGAACGTCGATATAACTAACCTCGATATAACGAACCTCAGATATAACGAACCTCGATATAACGAACCTCTATATAACGAACCTCTATAAAACGAACCTCGGTATAACGAACCTCGATATAACGGACCTCGATATAAACGAAATCCTCGATATATAGATTTGTCCCAGTCCCTTCCGATAGACACCCGAAACCTTGATACAATGAAACAAAAAACTATAAATATAACGAATTTATTTTCAGGGCCCTTAACCTTCGAACGAGGAATTTATGTGAACATAACCCCTGTTATAACGAAGCATTCGGTAAATCAAACTCCCTTCCTTTCGTTCCCTTCTCCTCCTCGCTGCTTTTATGGAACTTATCTAGACTTGCAAAACTGTTAAAATTTCAACAAAATATTTGTTTAATTTTAACAAAATCCGCTTTTGAAAATAATATGCTATATACATTATGCTCTAATTGCTTATTACTTGTAAAAATTGCTCTAATTTAAACCTTTCTTTTTTTTAATATCCACTATATTTATAGCAATAATATATTTTTTTAAAGAAAGAAAGGTTCAAATTAAAACAATTTTTTTTGTCTTTTTTTTATTAAAACCGATTTTTTTGGTAACATGACCTCGATAGAACAAAAACTCGATATAACGAACATTTTTGCTCTTCCCTAGAAATTCGTTATATGGAGATTCGACTGTATATTTTTATATGCGACGTGTGTAAATTAAGTGATGAGACTGGCAACAGTTGGGAAAATTTTTCCAAAACCCAAAAGAATAAGGGAATCTCCAACTCCTCTCGCTCTCGCATATCTTCGTTCTCATCTCGGATTCTCCATCCCTCTTTAATCTTCCGTCCTTGCCCGATGTGTGTGGCTATTCTGACACTCCTGGAGAGCTAAGCGCGACGATGAGAGCTTTTTTCTCCAGTAGCGAGGAAAGGAGGAGAAAGAGATCGCGTTATATGCTCGGTCGAGGTTTACATCCTCGACCTCTTCCCTCCCTCTCGCTGTCTCTCTCTTTTCTCTCGCCCTCGCTCATGGACGCAACGTTATATATACATGTACACATGCATACACGCAAGTATGTATATATATATAGAGATCCATATGTATAAGAAGGGTTTCGCAGGGAGTTACGTAATGTAACGAGATCTCATGGCCTACAAGCTAAAGTACCTCTCCATTCGTGGCTTTTCATGGAAAATTTCAACGAATTTGTTTGTGGCCTTTGCTCGTCCTAATTCGTTTTGTCTGTACGATTGCCAGACCCTGGGTATTACAAGTGACCACGAATTCGATTTAGAATTGTTTTACACGAGGATTTATCACGCGTTGGAAAAGGGACAGACGTGGGTCTGGGCTCTGTGGAAGAGGCTGAGAGAATAGCGAGATATTCTCACGCTTAGGATGCTCATAGAAATCTAACAGAATAGAACAAGCAACTATATGTTTTTTTTTTCCTGCTATTCCATCGTACAATAACCTCGTTGGGCTAATTATTCTTTGATCATCCTCGGGTCCACTCGCAATTATAAAAACTTCGACGACGCGAATTAATTCGATCGGGATAATATACACTGCAAAAAAAAATCATTTAAATAGGATCTATTTAAATCAAATAAGTTTTTTCCTTGTCTCGCGGCCTACTACGACCCTGTTTGTTTCAAATATATATATTTTTTTATTCGTTCAAGCTATTCTTTTTAAATATTAAATATATTGCCATTAAATAAATGAAGATTAGATTCAAATGAAATAAATAAAGTGAAAAATCGAAAAAAAAATTGCTTTCAGTGTAATTTGTTTGATTTGCAGAAAAAAAAAGTGCAGGATTGCTCCGATTTACGATTTCCAGCAGTAATATTTAGTGCACTGCTTCAGTGATGGTTTGTTTTTGCGCACACACTTTATTCGTAAATTAGTTCGATTGAATTTGTTTGCTTGTTTGTTACAACGAGTCTGGCTTCGCAACGAGCTTTGCTAAGATTATTGCGCGTGTATATTCGTAATATAGCTGAATGATACGCGTAATACGTTAGTCGGGAATAACGATTACGAGGCGTAAGATCGCTATTCGTTTGCATTTGATCGAGTGATCGAGAGAGCGGATGACGTCTTCGAGAAGATTCGGACAAACTCACAATTACGTATTCGATCGGAAGTGACGTGGGGCGCGTGCCTGTGTCGCTTTAGCTTTCAACCTCATTAGGATAAATCCCTCAAGGTAGATTTGAAGGGGGCGGGGGGATCGGCGGCGGCGAAGGAAAAAAAGAAAAATAATGATTGATCGTCATCGCTCGAGGAATTGCCGATTCATTCTCAATCGATTAAATTGTTAGGCTGTAGAATCTCTCGAAAGAGCTAGAAGAGAGTGTCCGACTTAATGGACATTGAGTTAAGAGTTTTTCCACGAACGTGCGAACTCGAGAGGCACCAAAAAGGGCAAAAAACCAAATGGTGAACGAATTTTTCAAAATGAAATTACAACGATCGCGTTTTATATGTAATTGGAATTCAGGTAATGTATTTTTATTTGCATTAAGGGGTTACACCAACTTGGCACTCGCAAAAATAGATATAAAAATAACATTTGTTTTTACACGACTATTAAATATGTAAAATTATTTTTTTTCTTTCACAAAGACATTATAATGTTACGAACAAATTAAAAAAAAAAAGTATTAAAAACAATTTAAATTGCGGAGATATAAGTCGTCTAGTAGGACTCTTTTTTCAAACTAGTGGACAAAATACCTCGAGATCTACTTTACCGATTTTGATGAAATTTATACGACATATTCTTTATAATATTATCTGGGATGTGGCATAGAATTATTTTGATTGGATGCCGCGTTCAATAAAAAAAAAATTAACTTAAATTTTTTGTAAAAATCAGCGTTTTTTTTTAAACCGCTGCTATTTCCAAAAAAAAATGTTTTGATTGTTTTTCCTGTGCTACAATGTAGATATTATCTTTCTTTGCAAGAACGTTTTTTATTTTATTTTTCAGACGATGCCTGACGGAGAAGAAAATTTCCCCATCGGCAAAGATTTTCAAAAGAGGGTCCTACTAGACGACTTATATATTTTTTACAATATTTATTCATAAAACTATATTTGTGAAAAATAAAAGCTATTTTATATATTTAATAGTCACGTTAGATTTATTATTTATTCTTATATCTATCTTTCCGAGCACCAAGGTGGTGTAATAATGCCTTCATTTATTGATTTTTTTTTTATTTGTTTAATTGCGAAATTTCCTCGTATCGCAACTAAGTCGGAAATTACGAAAAATCGTATTTGCATTGTCTGACCATAAAAGACCTTTTCCACTTGGTCTTTTTTATGGCCCTTTCCATTTCAGGAAAGCTTGCTTTTCTTTTCGTCACGAAGGGGTTGAAGGTAAGAAAATCGCAGTTTTCAGTCGTCTCTTGGGTCCATGAAATTTTGCGGTCGCAAGAAGGATGGAGAAAAAGAGAGAGAGAGAGAGAGAGAGAGAGAGAGAGAGAGAGAGAGAGAGAGAGAGGGAGAGTTGCGAGAAGAGAATGGACATGAAGAGGAGGATGATCTAGCTCGGTGGGTTGTGCATACCGAGAATGGTCGAGGAAGAATGAGAACGGACAGGTTGGATAGTGTGCGAGGAGGTCCGAGACCGAGTGTGAGAGAGAATAGAAGAGGGAAAGAGAGAGGAGAGAGAACGAGATAAAAAGAGAAGGAGAAAGAGATGGAAACAGTGTGTGTGTGTGTGTGTGTGTGTGTGTGTGTGTGAGAGAGAGAGAGAGAGAAAGAGAGAGAGAGAGAGAGAGAGAGAGAGAGAGAAAGAGAGATAGAGTGAGAGGGAAAGAGTAAAAGAGCGAGAGAGAAAGAAAAACCCCGTGACCCTCGCTGCCATGGTTACCGTCGCATTCCCGCCTCGCCACGTTGCTATGGTGACCATACTTTTTCTCTCATACTCTCTCTCTCTCTCTCTCTCTCTCTCTCTCTCTCTTTCTCTCTCTCTCTCACTCTCTCTCTCTCTCTCTACCCCTCACTCTCTCTCCCTCTGTCCCTCTGTCCCTCTCTCTCTCTCTCTCTCTCTCTCTCTCTCTCTCTCTCTCTCTCTCTCTCTTTCTTTCTCTTCCTCCCAGGTTTGCACGTTAACTTCTTCCGCTCCTTTTACTCTCCCTCTTTTTCTCTCGTCCTATTCTTCTCTCCCTCTTTCTTCCTCTCGGGCTCTTTCTCTTGACGTAGAACTCGTCGCCGTTTTCCGCTATCCGCCACTTCCAACTTCGCGAACGTATGAGCGAGATGCAAAGACAGACAGAGAGAGAGAGAGAAAGAGAGAGAGAGAGAGAGAGAGAGAGAGAGAGAGAGAGAGAGAGAGAGAGAGAGAGGGGAGAGAAAGATAGATGGCGAAGGGCAACCAAGTGCAACGAAAATGGAGAATAAGCGAAACAGAGCAAAAGGAAGCACGATGAGAGAAGAAGAGAAAGAAAAAGGGATAAAAACAGAAAAAGAGGGCTGGCTCTTCATGGCTCACGCGCCGTGTTCCCTCTTACGTTATGTCGGCGCTACATTATTTTTTTTCGCCCTCAGTTCTCCAGCCGCTGCAACCGATAATGAGGAATTTTTTTTTTTCATCGCAGAGATCGATTCTCAAATTTTCTTTTCACTGTCAATAGGATTTGGATGCCCGAGAAGCCTAGTTTTTTTCCCCTTTGAAAATGTTGAAGTGGTCCAGTTGAGGCAAACGACGGTTTATGAGTATTTTTTCAATAAATCTCAAAAAAAATGTATTCGTGGTATTTTTTTTTCGAAACTATATATATTCAATATTGAATCATCAAGGTTTGATGAAAGATTACGAATCGTTTAAATCTTTTGAAATTTTTGACATTTTAAATCGTTTTAATCTAATAAAAGATTACGAGTCGTTCATAATAATCAATAATGTTATACTGCTTCAAAAAAGTCTAACATTGTTGATTATTATGAAAAAGTTGAAATGTTTTAATAGATTTAAACGATTGAAAATATCAAAAGGATTGAAAGATTCAAAAGATTTGTAATCTTTCATCAAACCTTGATGGTTCAATTTTGAATATATAATATATGGTTTTCGATGAGCAAGATGGGTTTTTATTTTTTGAGTTTTAGGGGAAAATTATGCATTTTTATACTTTGATGACGTGAAAAAAAAACTATATATATTCAATATTGAATCATCAAGGTTTGATAAAACATTACGAATTTTATAAATCTTTTAATCTTTTTGATATTTTTAATCGTTTAAATCTAATAAAAGATTACAACTTTTTCATAATAATCAATAATATTATAACTTTTTGAAAAAGTATCACTAAATGAAGTATAAAATGTTGTTAGCGTTATACTTTTTTTTTTAAAGTATGACATTAATGATTATTATGAAAGAGTCGTAATCTTTTATTCGATTAAAACGATTGAAAATATCAAAAAGATTTCAAAGATAATCAATAATGTTATACTTTTTCAAAAAAGTATAACATTATTGATGATTATGAAAGAGTCGTAAGCTTTTATTAGATCAGAACGAATAAAAAAATCAAAAAGATTAAAAGATTTAAAAGATTCGTAATCATTTATCAAACTTTGATGGTTTGATATTGAAAATATATGGTTGTCGATTAACAAGATGAATTTTTATTTTTTCTAAATGTTTGCCAAGCTTTAGTTTACGTTAATTCGTTGTCAGAAATGGTTTATCTTGATGCAAGATAACCAACAAAAATTATCTCACTCGTAGCGCGTACGTCTTGCCCATCTAACCGCACATAAAATCACACATTAAACTATTTTTTAGCTCTGGTGTTTTGTGGTGAAAAAATTCAAAAAAATTCGTAAACTCTCAGTATAGACTGGAAAACAACATAAATATATTTTTTTTTCATCTTGGATTGTGGGGAACGCTCCAACCTTCTTAAACAGTACGTTTGTATTTTCCATTGAATCGCACGAATAACTTTCTCGAAAAGCGAATAAACGTCTTGAAAAGTGTAGGCATATTTTGTTCTTACTTTTCGAAAAAATATTCGAAAATGGCGCAACGGGCAAGTGTGCACGATGGCGACGCATTAGAAAGAAGAAGAAGAAAAAAAACAAGTTGTATCATCGACAGTCAACAGCTGTTTTTACTCGTCTGAAAACACACATATAAAAAAATTACACAAAGTTACCTCATGTATTTTCGACATCGCGTAGGATTTCTTTTTTTTTTTCCGAAGCTTCGGACGACGAAAATTTGCCAGTGTCTGAAATCGACGTTAAATCACGAGTCCGGCTCTTGTTTTTAACATTTATTTCTGCAAAGAAAAAAAAAGCGTGCCTCGCGACAACGCATACACCAGACATCTTCGATCAACTTTTCATTCCGTCTTTTTTTTTTTTTGTTTTTACAATACAGACGAATAGAGACAGCTGCAGGCTGTCAGAAAGACAAATCGATTTTTTTCGGGACTCTGACATCATGCGATCGTAACTTCGCCGTTTCGAAAGATTTTTTTGGCTTAACAAATTGATACACGCGCTTCTAGTCGCCTATAAAATATGCAAGATATTTAATTTCCTGAAGCTACCTCTAAATTGGGATGGAAACATTTGGAAAAAGAACGAGAATTCTTTAATTCAATCAATCAATAATTCAATTCTATACGGTTGAAATTCAATTGGACACAACGAAAAAGGGAGTAAGTTCGAAAAAAAATCGAAGACCAACCACGTTCCTCTCTCTGGAGATATTCTTTTCACGGATCTAAATATTTAACAAAGTATTAAAATATTTAACAAAATTTAAATATTAAAAATAAATATGAAAATAATCAAAAAATATATATTAAGCCCTTAGGCCACTCTAGAGGCCAAAAAAGGTCATATTTTGTGATTTTTTTTTCAGCGAAACCATAAAATAAATCGGAATTACAAAATAGGGGTTTGATTATTCACGTAATTGACTATACAAAATTATTTTTTCACAGCGATACATGTCAAAATGGCGACTTTGCAGCATTTTTCCGATCACGCCTTTATTTCTGGAAGGTCAACGGCCGGACCAACAGCTCCTATAATTTTTTAGATATGATGAGGCACTACAATTTTTTTGATTATAAGTTTTTGTCAAAATGGCGCATTTTTAAAACAAAAAGTATAAAATGCCATGAGAAAATCGTCAGAAAATTGTTTATAAAAAAGGAACTACAGGGAGAGAATTAAAAAGTAATTTTTGTCGTGAATTTCACGGTAAAAATCACCGTGATATATTTCAATGTGGTGACAAGTGAGAAAAGCATAATAATTCGTATGCGACAAGTTTTTTTTTAACTCACGTTACAGAAAATTTCAAATACGTAGCTAAAACTTTACTATACAAGAAATTTTATGATAAATCTTAAAATAACTGTTATAAAGACGATACTTTTTTATAGACATTTTTGAAAGACATAAAATAATAAAATGCACAGTAAAATTTCGCTGATATTATATATTTTTTAAATTTAAGTTTTGCGTATTTTGTTACACATCAAAATTTACTAGAAAATCTGGTAAAATTTTCTATCTGAAGAAGAAATTTTATTTTATTTTCGTGAAAATCTGTGTTTTACTCAGTAATAATAAGTGAAGTTTCAGGGTGGTCATCTGGTTACCGTTACTGCACGGTAATTTTTAACATATAATTCTCTCCGTGTATGCAATATAATTTTTAAAAATCCTACGTAGTACCTCAGAAAATGTAATTTTAAATATACAGTTAAAATTTCCAGTGAATCGATTGAAATTTGTTTTAATTATGAGTCTGGCCGCCTTGAAAAATGTAGTTTTGAGATAAACGCGTTCAAAGTTAGTAGAAAGTCACGACATGAATCAAGAGAGGTTGCGCTAGAATTCGAAAATCGAGTACTTAGAGACTTTTCACACCCATAATCTTTTGGAATATAATTTTTTAGGCACTAAGGTACAATTTTAACAAAAAAAAAAAACGATTTTTGGAAAATCCTAGAATGGCCTAAGGCCTTAAAACAAATAAAACATCTAAAAAAAAAACATTAAAATATTTAACAAAATGGAGTAAAAATAAATCCCCGTATACTGGTAAAATTTCAAGCCAAGTCATCAAACTTTTAACAAACAAAAAATTATGTCTAAAAAATGAATTAAAATTGAAAGAATAAACAGCTACCTTTTCCAAAAAAGAAAAACATCAGTCTCTCGAGGCTTCGAAGGAAGAAGTTATCTTGACAATATGGCGGAAATTGTATGCTCGATAAAATTTCGAGTCGTACGATACGCGTGTATGTGTGTGTGTGTGTGCGTGTGTGTGTACGCACATAGCTGAGTACAGTGAGGGAACGAAGTTATTCGAGCCACACGTCGTATAAACTCGTGCGTCCGATTGGCGGTGTATAGCGTCACCCGATATCAATATTTATTCAACGCGGCGAATGCCTGGGTCGCACCGATTAAAAGTTGTTTATGCTATAAACGATTCGCTCCTCCCACTATGGCGGGGGGCATTAGCGTTAACTCGTACATCATACGCAACGCGCCGCATACACGTAATTTTATATACAGGATATAATCGCGCGCACGCGAGCACGTGTGTGTGTATGTGTGTGTGTGTGTGTGTGTGTGTGCGTATATGTACAAAGTAACATGCACGACTCGTTGGCACCCTCGTTTTTGTGTGTAGTCGCTGCTCGAACGAGGAGTAATCACGCACGATCGTATATAACACGAGAAATCAAAAGAGATGGTAGCTGAAGAAGTAAATACTCTTTCTTTTTTGTCCCTCCCGATCGTTGAAAACGCCCACGCGATCCAAATTCAACGAAATATTTCGTCGTCCTTTCGTATCGGGGTTTCGCACGAGTCGAGTAAAAATAAGTCATTCAATTTGCTTCCAACAATACGAGAGCATTGACGTAACCAGGTAGGGGTCAGACACCCCCCCCCCCCTCCCCGCCGCTAAAAAAAAATCGGGAACTAAGACTTATTTAATCATTCGTGATCGCACTTCCAAATTCAATCACAGTGGTCACAGTTGGGTCGATTCTACCCAGTCAGTTTTCAAAAAAAAACTATTGTGACCAAACTATCCGTCCGAAGTGGTTCAAAAAATTACAGAACATGCTTTGAACTTTCTGAATGATTTACGAAAAATTTATTTATAAGAAATAAAATGGCGACATGTTAAAAAAAAACTTCATAAAGAAGTGACAACGCGAAGAAGACACTTTTTCGCTAAAAAAAATCACAGTTCCGTGAATTTTCAACATCTTTGCCTAAAATTTGGACGTGATACTCCTTAGATATGCTACTTTTGGGAAAAAAAAATAGTAGCACAGTGTGCGTTCCAAAAAAGGTATTTATTCCGACATGTGAGGAGGGTCGATTTTATGGTACGAGGATACTTCAAACTCGAGGTGAGATGGTGAATACAGTCCCTTTCGAAGCTGGGAACTATTATATATTTACGCCAAAAGTTGGTCGACGGGTCGATTCTACCTAGTGTGACCACGAAGGGTTAATTGAGTACATATACCGAAAGTAAAGGTTCAAGGCGTAACTGAATTAAAAAATGATGAAAAATTGGATGATTCTTCAAGGTATTGCAAGAATTTAAGCGCAACTTTGAGCCAAAGTAACTATAAGTTGTTCGCGGCCACATGAAATAACAAAAAGGCGAATTTTTCGTGATTATCGTTCCTTGTTTCACTCCGAAATGGCTCTTCAGATATAAGAATAAATAGCTTTTTTGAAACACCCACTATGGAGCTATTTTTTTCCTTAAACTATCATATCTCAAGAGTATCAGCCTTAAATTTTATGACAAAAAATTGAACATTGCAAGAGTTATAATTTTTTTTCAGTAAAAAAAAAGTTTTTTTACGCCTTGAACCGTTGCTGAATTTTTTCCGCCAATTCAAAATTCGATAAAAATATAATACCGAGAATGCCACATTCCAGAATGTTCAAACTAATATCCTGAATTTTTATGAGTCATTCGGAACGATACGGTCCACGCGGCAATCGTTTGAACATGGCTCGGGTCATTGCAACCCCCCTGTGACCGGCGTGTCATAGCCAAAACTCGTGACCGTGTGATGAGACAGTATTAAAAGAAAAAGAAGATTTTTGTGAAAAAAAAACCAGTTTCTGTCAGGCCAGCCCCGACTGTTCCCCGCTCCTCCACCTCAGAATAAAGTGCTGGCTACGCCAATGTTCGAGAGAGAAATTAAATAATTAAAGAAATATCATCAAGCTGCTTGATCCGAGTACTTCAACTTTGCATCGTAAAATTATTCCCGGAAAGATTGTTCTTTCTTAATTGAAAAACAAGAATATTCCCTAAAGTTGAAAAGAAAAAAATATTTCCTAAATGTGAAAACAAAAAAAATATTCCCTAAAAAGTTATTCTTCCTTTTTGCGACTATACGTGAATGTTCTAGGACTTACCAGGACTGCCAAGAAACACGGATGAATATAGGACGCCTCGTCGTGCCGCGTCACTCGCTGCTCTTTGCGCGTCCGGTGGCGAACTCCATTCTCTACGCGGACACCATTTACCTGCGACAAAAATGAGACAAATATTTTTTTTAATTTAAGGCAGTAGTCTCGCCACAGTTAAAAAGTTTATTCTCCGCTCGATCGATGAAAGCTTCGAAATATTGCGAAATATCCTTATAATGTAGGTTTTACATCTCATCGGGATGTAAAAACTTATAAAGTAATGATGAAAACGCCTAATATAATGTTTGCCTAAGCCTCACTTTTGTATCAGACTGTATCCATTCCGGCTACTAATACGTAGATACTCTGCGTATACGGATATGCGCGCACTACTGTAATCTAGTTCTAGTCTGCTCCAGTCGCTTCGTGGCGCTAGCGTCGCTGGACATTGCTTTATTTAAATCGCTATATCTCTGAAACTAGACGGTGAAAATTCATGATTTTTTTTTACTCACTTCATCATATGTTTCTCTGCAATTGAGAATTAAAAAATAATCTGTAGAAAAGTTCCGAAGTTATTGCGTCAAGTGTAAAATTTTCCAATGCTCTCCACAAGAACACTTGTAAAATCGTGAAATCTTTGATTGGCAATATCTCGAAAACGAAACGGTGAAACCTTTTGAAATTTTGCCGATAATCATTCAATAGTGTCCCGAATGAGTTCTCAAAATTGAAGAAAACTACTGCTAACTTAACACCCAACTATACCAATAGAACTAAGAATTCAAATATCCAAAATCTCGTCACCTCGATTCGCAGAAAAATAAAAATTAATTTATTCAAAAGACGTAAGCAAATAAAAAGCAGTGACAGGATTTTTCAATTGTCGTCAGAAACTCGTTGGATCGCTACTTATTTTTAGTCGAAATTTACATCCGTCGTGGATGACGTTTTTCATTATAATTCCATCATACTTTATACGTAATCTTTTGTAAAAAAAAAAAAAAAAAAACATTTTTGCATCATTCGTTTCGTTCCTGTCACAGTGCTTGACCATCGTATGACAAGGCCCATCAAAGGTTACGTTAGCCGTGCGGATACGTGTACACGACGTAGGGAGTGCTCTAGTGATTTGGAACACTGGCAAATACAATTATTTTTTACGTATATGTGCGTGTATACAGATTCAAATGTTCCAACAAGAGGGAGGCAGAGAGGGAACTTACGATTGCGACTCCGATTGGCGAGCATCCGACGGAATAATCACGCAATTATGATAATTGAATAAATATATAAAAAGCATGTTGCATTACGTTCAGGTATTCGCCATCGTCTGGACAATTGTTTGTCGTATATAATTTCTGATATATATATATATATATATATATATATATATATATATATATATTTATGTGCGTGCGTGTGTGTCCAATAGAGTTTTTCCATTATAATGACGGCACATCACGACGACGAGCGTGCGCGTGTACCGCCAATAAAATATCACGACAGGTAAATTATTCTGACAAAGCTGATCGAAATCGCTCCGATGTAAAGAGATGGAGGAAAACCCAGAGTCACTACATAGGCTATGATGCATAATATTGTTATAGCTTATCGAAAATGTAATTGTCTTTTTCTTCATTTTCATTTCTCTTGAATAATACGCGTTTTTTATTGTGACAATTGCAGCAACAACGACAATAATATATTATAATAATCACAATAATGTGTGGAATGATAGAACTTAGTGTTGGGCAAAATTTAACTTCTAGAGTAACTGAAGATTAACAATTAATTAATTGTAATTATGAAAACTCACGATTAACAATTAATTAATTGTTAATCGTGACTTTCCACAATTAGAAATTAATATATTTCAATCTTTTTGGTATATTCGATTAAAAACTAACAATTAAAACTGATTATTGTATAGGGCGCTGCGTAAGCCTACAAAAACCCAAACAAACACGGCGTATCCGATATCTGTAAAGTTAAATTGGTTAATTGTTAGTTTTAATTGTTTCTTCGAATAATTGACAAAGTTCATTGCAATTATTTTAATTGCGAGTTGCAATTGTTTTAATTGCGAGTTGCAATTAACATAGATTGATCCAAATAACGTTATTGCAACATGCAATTAATAGTTAATTGCAATTAATGTTAATTGCAATTACTTTTTAGTCAATTAATGAACTGATTGACAATTTAATTGATTAACGCCCATTTTTGTTCCCAATAACCATTTGTGTTATCAGCGGAAATGCCAAGACCGTGGAAGAAAGGAGAATTTTCATAAACAGTAGAAAATGTTTTAAAAAAATAAAAAAAAACAAGATGCAGAAAGAGAAGAGAAGCCAAATAAAATAATATGAGGATTCTCGGTACGCTAATAAATAATGAAATTGGATGATCGTTCGCTTCGTGCAGATCTCACCGTAAGTATTAGTCGACTAAAACACGAGCGCAATTTTTTTTTGTCTTATTGTTCTTCGCAAAGCAATATTGCAATTCGCGCGAAGGTGAAAAAAATAGGAAAGTAGTTTTCTGTCGGGAGGAAATTTCAAGATGAGGATTAACATTGTGCGCGCGGATGCTGTGCTAGACTGTAAGAAGTGAAGACGCTGGGGGGATATGAGAGTCAAGCCCGAGGAGAAAAGTAATTTCACACGAGGAGATAAAGGTGGTGGTGGTGTATCGGGGATGTGGCTTTGCTTCTCGTGCGTCTACCTAGATCTCCTTCGAGAAAATCATTGAGAGCTTCGAGTTATCAGGGCTCGGAACGAAAAAATAATGCTACACACCGTAGAAAAATTGACGATAGATATGGCACGATTCATTGAAGAAAAAGTATCACTATTTAAAAAAAAAGAAATGACGTTGAAGTTTGCATCGTTGCAATGTAACAATTTTTTTCTTCTTCATTTGTCACTTATTCATTTTTATCATTATTCAAAAACTTTTTCTTTTGCGAATTGAGGTGACAAATCGCTAATAAAAATAGGTGAAATTTTTTTTAATGATTTTCATAGCCTAAATAAGTGAAAAAATAATTGAGCAATTAAAAAATCAATTTCGTTGCATTCCAACGATGCAAACATAAACGTCGTAAAAAAATGATTGCTATTTTACTCGAATAAAAATCAAGGGAGAAAGTTTGTGAAAGTATTAAACCTTCGTGGTCACCCTGGGTAGAATCGACCCGTCGATCAATTTTTGGCATAAATATATAAAAGTTTCCGGCTTCGAATGGGACTGCATTCACCATCTTACCTGGAGTTTGAAGTATTCTCATACCATAAAATGTACCCTCTTCACATGTCGGAATAAATACCTTTTTTGAACGCGCACTATGCTACGATTTTTTTTCCCCAAAAGTAGCATATCTAAGGAGGATCACGTCCAAATTTTAGGTAAAAATGTTGAAAATTCAGGAAACTATGATTTTTTGGGCGAAAAAGTGTCTTTTTTGCGTTTTCACCTCTTTACGATTTTTTTTTTAACACGTCGCCATTTTATATCTTATAAATAAATTTTTCGTACATGATCTAGAAAGTTCAAAGCATGTTCTGTAATTTTTTGAACCAGTTCGGACGGATATTTTGGTCACAATACTTTTTTGAAAACTGACTGGGTAGAATCGACCAAAATGTAACCACCGCGATTGAATTCGGATGTGTAACCACGAAGGGTTGAACACTAATTCAATAATATTCGCTATGTGCATTTATTTTGAAGGAATTTTCAAGAGATGGCGTAAAACTGGTATTAGATTGCATCGGATCATAATGTTAATAACTTTATGTCAAAGCATCGTCATGTGACTTTCGTTTGTTTCTTAATAAACGCAAAATCCTATGATTTTGTTTTTAACTGATCACGAGTACTTTTCTAATCGACCATATAAAAACGTTATATTTTTTTCTTTACTGCAAATTTTTTTTCCATCATACATTTTTTTACTTTCGGGCGTTGTTGTGAGCGATAAATGGCATAACTTAAATTTATAGAAATTCCGAGAAGACGAACAAGCAATATTTTTGCACAATGTGAAAATACGAATCAATAAACACATTTTTTTTTACGGTTCGGGCGACCGTCGTATATCATTCCTGGTCGGACGAGCAAGGCATTACGAATACCATAGATTGGATACAATGTAGAACAGTCGAGGTGAAACGAGAGAAACCGTTGTCTTTATACATTGTTGAAGCTAAGAGATGAATTCTCAGGAACTCTATTTTTCTCTCTCTTGATCTCTTTCTTCGTCGCTCTGTTTCTCTCTCTCTCTCTCTCTCTCTCTCTCTCTCTCTCTCTCTCTCTTTCTCTCTTTCTCTCTCTCTCTCCCTCTTTGACTCTATTCCGCTGCATTTAATCGTTACTCCATAAATCAGTGGCCTGAAACCTCTTTCCGGGGTCTCGAACGAAACTGGGCTCTCGTAAAAAAATGAATTACGACCGAGTGGCCCAGCGCTTGGTGTACGGGATGAAGCTGGTAGGTGATCGCGCTCTACACACAGCTCGAATCCTAGTCCATTTCGTGTGCCGCGGTACAGTGTAAAGACCAAAGTCCCAGCGGAGAGAAGTCCCATTGCCCCCGTTTATTCGCTAAACTTTTTCTTCCACTTGCCGCATTACGTTTACGAAGTTGTAGGCAGTTGTTTCATCGTAAGGAAAATGTTTCGAACATTTTTGTTAGGGAGAATACAACTACGATCGTACTAAAATTCCAATCAACTTTATCATCAGAATAAAGATATGTGTCATTTCATCATTACTTTTTCATAATTCATAATTTTGCATCGGACAAATGATTTTTTCTTCTTAATACTTTTTTAGCCAACGTCTCTCTGCATTGTCATTATGATTGGAATTTTTTTTAAACAAAAAACAACATTTGTACCCGCATTTACTTTCTTTCTTATGGACTATTAATAATAAAAGGATTAAACCAAAACGGCGAAAATGAAATACAAATCGTTTAGAATTATGGCACAAAAGTTTCACTCGCACCGTGCTTTCGTAAAAATGCATCCAAGTTTTTATTATTCTATTTTTTTTTTTGCACTGCGGCTTTCTTTTAATATAAACATTTTTTTCGTAATTCGTCAATTGATACATTTTTTTTTCACGAACTAATGTCATTTTTGCCGGTTTTGGAGCACGTGGTCTCCCTACAGGTATAGCTCCATGAGTAATGGAATTCCCCAACTACAAGTATGTTCGTCTCTTTTGGATATACGACGTGATCGCTGGGATAACGCTTATTGCGCTAATGGCTTGGAGTTTGTGGAGGCAAGGAAAGAGAGAGAGAGAGAGAACGGAGAGAGAGAGAGAGAGAGAGAGAGAGAGAGAGAGAGAGAGAGAGAGACAGAGAGAGACAGAGAGAGAGAGAGAGAGAGAGAGAGAGAGGGCGATAGTGACACAGAGAGGTGATCACGTTTGCTCGTTCAACGAGTAGTACAAAACAGAGGTAGGATACTACGAGTCGTCTAGGATCTTTCGGGCCTCTTCACAGAAGAACAATTTGATGGGACCCCGGTCTCTCGAGAATGCGTTTAATATACTCTCCCAGGCCGATGACCGACCAACGAAAATTATAATTCCCTGTAATCATAAAAAAATCATCGTTCCTCGAATTCTTTCAAATAAAATGACTAATAGTAAAACGTTATAATTGTAATCTAAATTTACAATTATTTTACTCGGTCCCTCAATGTCCAACAAGCGTAAACGATTACCAACATTCTAACACTTTGCATTTACATTCTTAATTATCTCGCAAATAATGTAAACTCATCCACTTCGTTGATCGATTGAAAAATCAATCGATTTGCGTGTGCAAAAAGTGATTTGCTCGAATAATCATTTTATTATGATAAAAAGTTTATGTCAAAGTTCTTCTGTTTCTACACATATGTTACGGTTTTAAGGGGAGGTTACCTTCGAGAGACATGAAAAATGCATGAACTTCAGGATTTTTTTTAAATATAAAAAAAACTACTTTCGCAAATGGGTTTCAACGTGTTTTATTCTTCTATCAACGGAGAGTAAATTCCAATTTTATTTATTTAAAAAAAAATCCAAAACAGCGGCTTTTTATTTCCTAAAAAACGCGTGGATAACAAAACGGCAGCCGTTAAAAAAAAACAATGTTTTGCACGGTTTTTTTGCTTCTACGGACGAAAATATGGGTAAATCAATTTTTGACAAAAATCGCTCCCTGATGGCCCCGCAAATTGAATTTCCTTTCAATTTCCTTTCACTTTCCAGAAAAAACGCATTTAAAGTTTAACGTTTAAGGCTGTAACGTCTAAAATACTTTAGATATGCAAATATCCTTTTACCCAAGTGTTCTTAACTGAGATAAACTATTACATTGCCGATTGCTTTTGCCAATGAGCATCATGAATTACTACGAGATTCGAAGCACTGTAAGAAGATCAGCAGGTTTTACAAAGAACCCTGCGGGATGATCCGCACATTTATAGAAAAATGGACAGGTACGCGACCGGAGCGACGAGATTTATAGACGTTAGGAGACAGGGTGTAATCATACGCATCACCCCGTCACAACCCTGTAACACTGATTTACCGTGAGAATTCTTTCAAAGTCTCTGCGGGATTCTTGGCATTCTCTCTTAGCAAGACTTCTCTCTAGCCCTGTAAATATATATATATATACATACAATACTTAATCATAGCATGCTATTATGTTAGGGCTTTCCTCACTCATTCTCCGTGATCACTTCCTCCAAATTATTGCTTGAGCCATAGAAAACCAAACTGTATAATTAAAGAACGAGAAATAGAAGCTCGAACCTTAAGAAAGAAAACAAGACAAACAAAACACGATTTCATAAATATTTATTCTCCATTTACGCGGATCTCGAATGAAACGACCGTACGTTAGCGGAATGATGATCTCTCGTCGTTTGTTTTTCATATACCGAAGAGTCGCCGAACTTTCAAGTCATTTTTGTTCTCGTTAAAACGAAGACCCTTCTCGTCGCTTTTCATATGTAAACTTCTCGATATTGTTCAAATCTCATACCATTCAATAGACATTTTTCTCCAGCGACTTAGTAGAAACGGTCATTATAATAACAGGACGCAAAAAAATGCTACCACGTGAGATAAAAGACCTGAAGCATTCTTATAATCATTTAACTTTTGTAAAGAGTTCATTGATCATTATTTCACATTTATACGAATGTTTTCACTGTATTATTCATATTTATTGGATTACATTAATATCGTGTTATATATTATCAATAGTAATGTCCTTTTTGTGTGTATATATATATATATATATATATATATATATATATATATCGAGGTGTGTAAATTAAGTAATGAGACTGATTTTTTCAATTTTTTTTATTCGAATAGAATTAAAATTCAACATTGTCTCCCTCAAAATAACTTGCTTGGAAAGCCACAAAGCGCTGAAGACGGTTCTTCCAATCCTCATAGCAGTGCTAGAACTCGGATACTGGAATAGCCTTCAGCTGGTCGATTACAGCCGTTTAAATGTTTTCGAGTGTCCCAAAACGACGTCCCTTGAGGTGATTTTTCAATCTCGGGAAGAGGAAAAAGTCACAAGGACTCAAGTCAGGTGGATAGGGAGGCTGAGGAGACACAGAAATGTTTTTACTGGTCAAAAACTCGTTTATTGAAATTGCTGTGTGACAGCAATTTTTGTCATCTCCAATTCATTGGTAAAAATCTGATGAACGGTGGTGTGAGTCAAATTAAACTCTTTCCCGATCATACTGACTGTCAAGCGACGATCTGAACGCACAAGGTTCCGGATTCTGTCGTCATTTTCATCTGTTCTCGAAGATGAAGCCCTTCCGCTGGGTGGTTCATCTTCAATCGACTCTTTTCCTTCTGAAAATGCCTTGAACCACCGGAAGCACATGGGCCCTTGACAAAACACTGTCTCCGTAGGTCTGCTGAAGTTTTGCAAAAGTTTCCGTTGCACTGTGCCCAAGTCTGAAGCAAAACCTGATAGCACACCACTGCTCGAAATTGATGTCACTCATTTTTAGAACGCAATGGAAAAAACTGTTTCACGAAAAAAAAAATCGCTACGGAAAAGCAAATGACTCTAGCGAATTCAAACTCGTACTGAAGGCGTATCGCATGTTCACCCGCCGGCCCTCCAAGTCCCATGTCCCAATTGTTGCCAGATCGAACGCTACGTTGCCAGACGCATTTCTTAATTTACACATCTCGTATATATAACGTTTAATAATTTAAAACAAAAAACACGTAGAACAGCTAGATGTTCGTCTTAGACAAGTTGTATTTATTATTGCGAGTGCGTCTCAACTTCGGCTGCCCTCGTTGGCACTTATCAATTAGAGCATCGCTCGGCTTGCTCCATAGAGCCAAACGATAAATAGAAAGAGAACGGAGAAAATTGTGCTTCGAATTATGCAAAGTGCGAGAAACTCCGTGGCATTTATTCGGCGTGTGAATCTTGTCTCTACTTGACACGTTCACCTAGTCGAGTTTCTTTGATCGCGCACGTTGTCACGTCGCCAGGAATTTCGACATTTTTCCATCTCGTCCCCTTCGACCTCCTCCCTCCCCCGTCCTCGCCCCGCAACATGTACCGGTATCTCTCATTGCGCATTTTTGTCTCGTAAAACTGTCTCGTAGAATCTTCCGCATTGCTCTTCACTCCCTATACGGACAGGTTGGCATTTCGAAAGTTCGCAGCTCCTGAGAGAGAGAGAGTAAAGGAAAAGGTGCGCAGAGTTGCAAAAGGGAAAATGGAATATCACGTGATCACGGAATCCGGAAGGGACGTTTCTCATGTGTGATAGATTCCATGGTAAGGTTTTCCGTAAAAGAGCCCGACCGGGCATCTATTAGGGAATGATAGGATAGGTAGGTTGACTAAAACTATGATCTAAGTACGGAGACCAAATAAGGGCCTTTAAGGGATGTAGCTGTAGATTCCATAGTAGCGATTACCTCAATACTACCAGACTTTGCTATTATAGGGGCAAATCAGTATAAATTGCTTGACTGAAGAATTTGTCGCATAATAATTATCGAGATCGATTAGATATAACAATTAAACTATGCGCTTAGTAGACGAGCTGTGATGCCTTGAACCAAACACGCATGCAGTTCGTTCATTGGAACAACGCGAGAATCAAACGTGTCAAAATATGCGACAGAATTCTAAGCCTCAAATGTATTGAAATAACACATTTCTTTTTCACAGTGCACACACACACACACACATGCACCTACGCATATGGCTGCAATAATTTGTTATGGCCGTGTTATAATCTGGCCGTTTTTGCTTCAATACTCAGCTCAATTGCATCAATTGTTGTTGGTAACATTTGATGGTAATCAACATTCAAGGATTCTGCAAGTTCTTCTTGCCTTTGACTCGGATCTTCATCGGGTTCCTCTTTCACTTCCTCATCTTCAACATTTTTCGAAGACTGGACGTTCCTCATCTCCCCTGTCAAAATCACCTTTTTTATGGCGTCGAAACCAGTACTCACATGTTGAAATCAATGGAGCATAACTGCCATAAGCTTCCAACAGCATTCGTTGACTTTCAGCAGCACTTTTCTTCAAATGGAATAAAAAAAGCAAAACTTCCCGCAAATGGCGTTCTGCTGGCACAAAATTCCGCATATTCAAAGCTCAAAGAATGGCTCTACACTTTAACAAAATAAACATACTGAAAACTAAAGCCACGTGATGATGCTTCGATATATAATTTGTAACCATATGACCTGATGCGACATAGTACTAGTTAGGCCGCCTCTTGAAAATCCCTTTAAATTAATGCACACACCTAATATATATTTCCAATAACCACATCTCGCTTACTTCCAGGGTCCAACAGATCTCCCTTGCCATTATATTTCTAACTTTGTTTTCCTCTCCTCTCTTGAGGTTATAAATAAATCAATAAGAACCTGTCCCTGTATCCTTAGATGAAGCCACCCTATGTTCGAC
This sequence comes from Ophion ventricosus, assembly GCA_963932345.1. Classification (NCBI taxonomy): domain Eukaryota; kingdom Metazoa; phylum Arthropoda; class Insecta; order Hymenoptera; family Ichneumonidae; genus Ophion; species Ophion ventricosus. The sequence continues at coordinate 8,002 of CAWVQM010000031.1, read as the reverse complement.
TCTCTCTCTCTCTCTCTCTGCCTTTCTCTCTGGCGTTTTGTCACTGCTATAGTATATGTAGGGAAGCAACGTACGAGTCCTGAGTTTTTCGTGAAGCACGTTACAACGTCACGAGGATGTTAGAAAGCTACCCTGTTATTTCACATTTAGGCTATCAAACCTTACCCTCTTCTTTTGCCGAACGTTATCTGCTGTACTCTCTCTCTCGCTCTCTCTCTCTCTCTCTCTCTCTCTCTCTCTCTCTCTCGCTCTCTCCCTCTCGCTTCCACAGGATCCTCCTCTTTCACCCCTTTATTCCTGGCTATCTTCTTCGTCTTCTCATCCCCTGAGCTTGTTCGCTATGCGGCGATCCTCTGGCTGAAGCCATCGGAAGAGAACGAAAGTGAGTGAGTGAGTGAGTGAGTGAGAGAGAGGGAGAGAGAGAGAGAAAACGAAAGAGGGAGAAAACTGTGAGTGAACAGGGTGTCTCGATTTTCTGCGTTCGCACCACGAGTCCCTCGGGAAGCTTTTGTCCTCGAGGCTGTAAGCGACTTCCTGACAGGCCAAGTTTGCACCTGCTCTCCTTCTGGCATGCCGCCTTTTTCCTCTCCTATTTCTCTCTCCCCCTAGCTCTCTCTCTCTCTCTCTTACATCTTTTCGACGTTCCTCTTACTCTTTCCATCTGGAAAGCGGGGTACCATCTTCCATCTCTCTTTTGTCCCTTCAAGCACTCTGAGTTCGACCTAATCTTAATGCCGTCACCTTACACCCCGCCTACACGTCATATACACCGCGAAGCAACTAAAGTAATTTATTCAGGGCTTCCATCACCCACTTTATCTCTCTCTCTCTCTCTCTCTCTCTCGCTCTCTCTCTCTCTCTTTCTCTCCTGCTCAATCCATTTTATCGTTTCTCATTCCATATGTATATCTATTCCCAATGAACATAATCTTTAGATCAAGCCGACGGATAACCCTCGGAGGCAGTCGAGAGAGACCAATGAACACACACACACCCACACACCCACACACACTCGAATACATATGTTTATGCATACAGATGCTATGCAAAGTTTTTTGAAAGAAATTATATTCCCGAATAGGATAGATACAAGTTTAGCCCTTCTTTTTCACGCCGCACTTGCTAGCCGAATTCAACCTGCCGACAGCGCTTTCCCATCGGGACATATCTCATCGGGCAGATGCGCCCGCAGACTGCTCGTATATTTGAACAGTCTAGAATAATTTATTTTTTCTACGCAGCCTGATCAATTATTGTCCGCGCGTTAATATATTCGTGAAGCAGCGACGCACGCCGAAAAAGGAAAAAAAAAAAAAAATAAAGAAACGAAGAACAAAAAGAGAACAAGTGTGCCCACGGTTCTCGATTGCACTGTGTATGCGACATATGTTTGCCGAAGAATGACGAGTTACGAGCTCTTTTTTTTTTATGCTCGTGCTCGATGGTTACCGCGCGCTACGTGTACGTCAATGCAAGCTCCTTGATTACGGTGCTCGCTTCTGCGGCCCACGATATTACGGAAATAATAACCTGCAGGCCCGCTTTGAGTCATTAAGACGATTTGTTACATCGCAATGCGAGTTCAATTGTTTGACTTTTTTTGTTTGTTGTTAAACACTTAACTCTTCGTGGTCACCCTGGGTAGAATCGACCCGTCGATCAATTTTTGGCTTTAATATATAATAGTTTTCGGCTTCGAATGAGGCTGTATCCACCATCTTACCTGGGGTTCGAAGTATCCTCATACCATAAAATTCACCCGCTCCACAGGTCGGAATAAATACCTTTTTTGGAACGTACACCATGCTACTATTTTTTTTTTCCCAAAAGTAACATAGTAGGATCACGTCCAAATTTTAGGTAAAAATATTGAAAATTCACGGAAATATGATTTTTTTAGCGAAAAAGTGTCTTTTTTGTATTTTCACCGTTTTATGATTTTTTTTTAACATGTCGCCATTTTATTTCCTATAAATAAATTTTTCGTACATCATCTAAAAAGTTCAAAGCATGTTCCATAATTTTTTGAACCACTTCGGACGGATAGTTTGGTCACAATACTTTTTTGAAAACTAACTGGGTAGAATCGACCCAAGTGTGACCACCGCGATTGAATTTGGAAGGGTGACCACGAAGGGTTAAGAAGTTTGCGCGGTGAATCTTAGAATTTTGCGTATTCCTTAAGGCCTTGTATACCTTTGGAAACAAAAAAAAAATATCGTTTTTCTTTCGTTGACTCAAATGATGTATAAAAGTTATTTTAGGTGGTCCTTAAAGAATTCAAGTAGAAAAATGGTTTTGAAACTTTGAACACGTTTTTTTCAACCATTTTCATTTAATCGAGCGTACTCATAGCTTCTACAAATTTCAACGGAATTACTTCAAATTTAGCTCCTTACATAGATTTTCTAGCGAAGTATACACGATTTTTACGATCGATTAACAATTACGTTTTTCATAAACAAATTAAGGCAATTTTTTAATTCGAAAATGCGACCTTTTCTCAATGGTGCTAAATTTGCAAGAATAACTTTCGCTAGCAAAATTCCTGTAGATTACGAAAAAAAATATATTTTTCGTTCCACCCGTGCAGAAATGTGATCAAGCATTGCCTGCCTTTGCGTCGGGACCTGGCCAACTTTGATTGCTCGATTAGTATTTTCAAACAAAATTCCCCAAAATAGTCTTGTTTTTCGACCATCCAAAGATATGCAAGGCCTTAGAACGAGGCAAAGTAAATTACAAGATTCGTGCAAAGGACGAGGTTTCGAGACACTTTGTGAAAGAAAAACCACGAAATACCATCAGTGCAATAATTCTGGAAGAACGTTCATTCCCTCTGCTTATTCCTCGCGAGTTCTTCCCAGATTGATAAACAAGACGCGTTCACACGAGCTATGGAGTATTTCTCTCCTTGTAAAGCGAGGATATAACCAAGCTACCTATATCAAATACATACGGGGGTTAAGTTTCCTACCTGTCTGCCGAACGAACGACTTCACTGGGTTCTCTCTCTCTCTCTCTCTCTCTCTCTCTCTCTCTCTCTCTCTCTCTCTCTTCCTCTCGCGCTCCGCGGCACCGGTAATTAATTATAAAGCCGCCACGATCGCGATATTCATGCTTCGGCTTCCTCAGGGCCCCCGTATATAGAACCGCTGTCTGCGTTGTACTTGAGTCCCATGTAATATCCATTCCCCCTCTCTCTCTCTCAAACTACCTCTCTTTCTATATATAAAGTCAAAGAAAGAGAGAGAGAGAGAGAGAGAGAGAGAGAGATACACTCGTACGTGGGTTTCACGGTACAGCAACTTCAAACGGATGGCAAGCTTTTGCTATGCACATCGGAGCAAGCGCATATATATATATAGATTCATGGCTAACTCTGTGTCTTTATTTCGCGAGATATAGTTTTTTTTTTCTGCTAAATACCTGAGGTAAGAAGTAGTTTGAATTACTTTGCGGAGAAGAGCGAAGACTACGTTACATTATGCAAAAAAATAGACTTCTGCTATACTATTTATAGCAATATACCAATATTATTATTATCCTATACTTAATATAGGAATAATGGTAAATATTGTACAATAATAATAAAAATTAATATCCTATCTTTCCTTTCGGAGTTATTCTTCGAATTACTCCAATAACGCAATCTTTCCGAATTTCTAGTACCACGATTTTGTCGAAACTTTCATTTTATTGAACATTCAACGCTCACGTCAAATTGCAACATGGAACGAAGGTTCTTCGTTAAGTAATCTTATTGGCTTCTTCGTTAGGTAATCTTTTAAGACATTACTAGATGGAACGTTGGGCAAAAAGTTAGTCCAAAATGGGCGATTCGTGGATTTACGAGTTTAGATCATGTTGTACATGTTTGGCGTTACAAATAGCTAATTTAATAATAAATTAACACGTAGAAATGTTAATTTTTTCACTTTTAATAATAATTGTAGGCAAATTTTATGATATTGGCGTATGCTTGACTGGGGTTTTGTCAGTCACTGTATATCTGTTTCAAACTGACCAATAAAAAAATTTCGCAATTTTTAAATTTAATTAATACTGAATTATTAACAGTATAATGTTTAATTCGACAAACCAATTCTTATATCGTGATATTCCTATAAAATAATATGATTTTTTTATTATTCTAAAAAAATACTTGTCGTTTCATATTATAATTAACTAGTTGTTATGGGTGTTTTTTATATTTGTTTTGTCCGCATCATCCGTATGTTTGCAAAAACTTTATGGATTAACACCGCTCCATTTTTTGTTCGAATAAACGCGAATACAAATTTGCATTTAATTGCGAAGAAAATTCTCTTTATGAAAGCCTGCTAATTTCGTAAAACTGTGAGATTAGGTTGTTTCGTCGTTAAGTCCGTCGCCACAAACATTCATGACTCGCTCGATTCTTCACGTAAGTATCAGCCATCCCGCGATACACTTTATGTCCAAGCCGTATAATGATAATGAATGTTACACGTAACCGTTAAGCGTTTATTCTGAATATATATATATATATATATGATTAGGATCTCTTCCGCTAAGGTGTTAAACGCGTTGCCCCAAGAACGACAGCTGTATACAAACGCAGACCACTCTTGGATACGATGGAAGTGAACATTTGCCACAGAGACTTGGTTACATTCGCCTGTAAGAGAGTATCGAGAAGCGCGTATAAAAACCAACCGCAAGTCTAACATTCACGCACGCACATGCACCCTTTTCTCGTGCCAAACATTGCACATTTTCTCACTGACTCGTCACAACGCAGATTGCCAATTAACACCCTTTTCCCTTCACCCTCTCTCGCTCTTTCTCTTCCTTGGTTATGGTGGCAAAAAATATGAAAATTTACATACTTAATGAAGACAACGTGGAATGGTGAACTCGACAAAGTCTTGAAAACAAAACGTATTCTGGATATTCACATTTTCGGTACTTAATTATTTAAAAAATCGCTACTTTTCGTACCTAGAATAATATAGATATAAAATATGCGATGGGTTTTCTTTCAAACGTAACAATAATAGTAACACTTTATTTTCTAATTATAATAATAATACAATAACAATGAGATCGATATTATCATGATTATTGTGAGTTATTATTCACATAGGACTATTTTATTATAAATGCCTACTATTTACTAGTCTGCACCGATAGAAAAATTCTTTTGATATTAATTAGATGCGTCTATTTGATTTTTTTTTAATTAACTAGATTTTTCGTGAAACTCAAATTTTTCTTATTGCATTCCGTTATTAAAATGATTTATTTAAAATATATTTATTTATTCATATCAAGATCTATTTAATATCGACTAATAATTAAATACTTTATTTATTTCTAATAAATCGCGCCTGTTGATAAAAGATACAACGATAGTTTTCTTTTTTATCAAATAACAGCCTTGTTAGTGAAAAAAAAAGAAAAATTAACTTTTTTACACCGCACTTTGATGTCATGAACCTATATTCCTTTCTCGTATTCGTACGATATATGGTGTTTAATCTTTATTTATTTAATTTGAATCTAATCTTTATTTATTCAATTTGAATATATTGAATATTTCAAAAGAATGGCTTCAACAAAAAAAAATATTTGTAACAAATGGGGTCGTAGTAGGCCGCGAGAGAAGGAAAAAACCTATTTGATTTGATCAAATAGATTTTATTAAATAGATCCTATTTAAGTTAAATTTTTTTTTGGCAATATGAGCATCGAGCCGAGAGCTATTATTGTTATTATTATTATTATCGATATTATTATGCGACTTAGTACCTTTATTATTATACCTATTTCTTGTATTCGTATACTTAGAAATGTATCCTGCATCTCACCCACCCCCCTTCTCCTCTCTCACTCTCTCTCTCTCTCTCTCTCTCTCTCTCTCTCTCTCTGATGTTCACTCACCCTTGTACCAAGAGAGTTTACGTCTAGCAAAAGCGCTATATACGATGATACGAAAGTGAGTGAGCAAGAAGAAAATAAATCCCTCTTTTTCTCTCGCTCTCACCCTCTCTCATTTCCTCTTTCTCTTTCTAACTGTCTTTCTGGCACTTTGCCGGGCGACCTTACGACCCGACAAGACCCCGGGACCACGTTCTCCGAATTACCGATCCGTATACGCGACTCCACTGTGCACTTAGCGTAAATTCCACGTTACCGAGATTCTCTTATTTTTAGGGAGGAAAATAGAGACGGAGGAAGCAAGAGAGAGAGAGAGAGAGAGAGAGAGGCAAAGAAAAAGGGCTGGCAGCCAAATGAGGGAAATGTAGGAGCGAGAAAATGAGTAAAAAAAGAATTAATCAAATGTAACATCTGGTCCCCATACAGGGCCAGTTTTGGTATCTGCGATAGTAGCTCGTCGTGTCAATGGCCAATGTTATCCGGAGAGCGTAAAATTACGTAAAATTTATTCCAAGAGTGAAAAATTCGTCCCAAATTTGTATTTCATGATCGATATATGAAGAAGTACGATAAATGACGATACGCAAAAAAAAAAAAACGACAAAAAGATAAATTCCATAGACGTCGAGTCGGTAACGATGCATCGCAATCGCTCCTCGTGATCGCACGCACCTCGCGAGCAAGAAAAGATTCGTGCGTGCGGTCAGCAAGATTTTATTCCATACTTCTTTTTTTTCTACCATTATGGGCACCATATTTCCTCTTCTTTGTCCTTTTTTTTCCTTACCACACAAGTCTCCGAACGTGAATTCCAAAGTCTGTATACGGGAGTACGAATATACAAAGTTGGAAGGATAATTGAGTGTACGAGAGAGTTACCATAAAAGAGAACAAGAGGTGTTGAATGCGTTGGTTATTTTATCGCACGAAAACCGAAAGGAAAATTAAATGAAATAAAGGCAATTGATGAAAGGCCAATTCCCATCGAAAGCACAATAGCAAAGCCTCCGTTTTTTCAAAATCATCCCTTCGTTGTTCGATACATTGTTAGTCATCATGAGGCTTGGAACAAACACAAAAAATGAAAGAAGAAGAAATAAAACGAAAGAAACAATTCTATAAAATTTATCACGACTCTTCGTAACGGGCAACGTTTCGCCACAATTGAAAATACTTTGCACTGAATAATCCAATGACATAACAGGGTACGATAACGAGCTTGACCAAAAAAGGTCTGTTCAAAATCATTCCTTCGTTGTATAGATTTTTACCGATCATTAGGCTTGAAACGAAAAAAAAACATTGTAGAGATTTTATTCAGCCTCATGGTTCCGTGCAGCTTTTCACCTCGATTAAAAGTACTTTTTCCTGAATTATCCAATGAAGAAAATTGCATGATAACGAGCCTGAAATAAAAAGTTTTGGTGTCCTTTAATCTTATCCAGAAGATATGAATATTACACCGCCCAAAAAAAAAATAATAATTTAATTAGGATCTATTCAAATGGAATAGGTTTTTTCCTTGTCTCGCGGCCTACTACGACTCTGTTTCAAATGTATTTTTTTTTATTTGTTCAAGCTATTCTTTTTAAATATTAAATATATTCAAATAAAATAAAGATAAAACACGATATATTGCACGAATACGAGAAAGTAATATAGGTTCATGACATAAAAGTGCGCTGAAAATAATCGTCGTGCCTTTTATTAACAGGCGCGACGCTTTATGTATAAAAAGATTAACCATTTTTCCTCAACTGCAGAATGTTACAAAAGTCTTCTAATGAAAACAAAGCCATGAGATTTTTGAGACACTGAATCATGTACCATTTTTCCATCTGTCTCTTTTATCTTATTCTACCAGATGAAACCATAATTACAGATTTATTAGGAATAAATAAAATATTTAGTTATTAGACGATATTAAACAGAACTTGATTTGAATAAATAAATATATTTAAAATAAATAATTTTAATAATGCAATGCAATAGGAAAAATTTGATTTCACGAAAAATCTAATTAATTCAAATAAAAAAAAAATCAAATAGACGCATCTAGTCAATATTAAATGAATTTTTC
>CAWVQM010000030.1:0-20312 GCA_963932345.1 Ophion ventricosus | reverse complement strand
CGCAACCCCTCTTCATTCATGTCGTGACTTTCGACTGACTTTAAACGCGTTTATCTCAAAACTACATTTTTCAAGTCGGCCGGACTCATAACTCAAACAAATTTCAACCGATTCACTTGAAATTTTAACTGTATATTTAGAATTACATTTTCTGAGGCACTACGTAGGATTTTTTTTATTACATTGCATAGTTCCTTTTTTATAAACAATTTTCTGACGATTTTCTGGCATTTTCGTACTTTTTGGTTTAGAAATGCGCACATTTTGACAAAAATAATATATCAAAAAAATCTTACGTACTTCTATAGCTATTCTTATATATAATCGAAAAAACTTTAGTGTCTCGTCATAACTCAAAAATTATAGAAGCTGTTGATCCAGCCGTTGACCTTCCAGAAATAAAGGCGTCATCGGAAAAATGCTGCACAGTCGCCATTTTGACATGTATCGCTGTGAAAAAAATAATTTTTTATAGTCAATTACGTTTATAATAAAACCCCTATTTTGTAATTCCGATTTATTTTATGGTTTCGTTGAAAAAATATCACAAAATATGCCTTTTTTTGGCCTCTAGAGTGGCCTAAGGCCTTAAAGGAGGAAAAAATCGCGATACATCGTGACGACAGAAACATAAAAAAATTGTGTAAACTAAAAATTTGCAGTTATTTTCATTGGGTTTTATCGGGAACGTTGGTCCCAATATTTCCTTTCTAGAATAACGCCTGCACGAGAGAATGTATGATTTTGGAGGTCGAAATTTTGCCTCTTACGCAAAATCATAATGACCAAAGTTGCGATGTCCATAGTTGATGAAGGAGAATACGATTTTGCCCGTGGATATATGTAAAAAGAGCGCACTTTTGGCGGGATGTTTTATCGATTTCGTTTTACGTCCTAAAGCTCGTAGGCCAGCGGGCAGCTTTCGATTCTGGCTGCACGAATAATCGCTGCTTTATTTTATTTTTTTCTTTCGTTCCTCGTGCTCTTTCCTACGTGTGGGTCTGAAAAGTTTTTCTCGTGCCCGGAGAGGTTCGCGCTTTCCGCCAATAATCAATCGTTTCTCCCACACTATCGTTATTTTTCCCGACTCGCTGCGTCGTATTCTGAAACAAAAAGAGCGGGAAAATAGACGAAAAAAAGATGTGAAAAGGACCAAGCTCGAGCTGAAGGAGAGAGAGGGGAGGCAGTGCTTGAGGAGAACGAAAGACGGATAGAGGTGGAGATATTAGGCCACAAGAAGAGAAAAAAATCCCAGATAATTTCAGAATAAAAATTACTCTAAATTACAAAAATAAAAATACTAAAATTCTACCGATTTTTTTTCAATTATTCTCGAACGGCTGTATCTTTGGCGAAGATAATCGTAAAATTGGTTCGAATTGGTTTTTTTTTTTTTTTTTTTTTTTTTTTGCGAGCGAAGCCTCTCCAGCGGCGAAAGAACGAGAGAACAACCCTTACTCGAGTCACAGTCATTTGAGGCTCGCTCGGGACATAAGATAATTCAGTATATTCTCGTTGCCCTTATCCATTGCGATATAGCAACCCTGCCAAGTGTATATAGCACTTCCGGTATTACCCTCTGACGCCACGAAGCTACGTGTATATATACTTTTGCACGCGTAAAGTACCAAAATTTCGACTAAAGGAGTTTGAAGGGAGAGCGAGAGATAAGCCCTTCGGTTTCATGATTTTACAGCCATACATATTTTTTTTTTCGTAGTTGAAAAAGTTTTAGTCCTTTTCGGGTAGAGAAAAAAAAATGATACACTCACTACGATCACCATAAGCATTTTTAACCACAAATTACTACAAACGTAACCACAAATGACTACTCTACATGTAAATATAGAGTAGTCATTTGTGGTTACAAATTGTAAGTTTCAATTTTGGTGTGTACATTACAATGTTGGCGGGTTTGGGTTTGTTGAGGTTTGTATGGGTTTGTTGAAGTTCGTTTGAGTTTGTTGAGGTTTGTTTGGGTTTGTTGAGGTTTGTTTGGGTTTGTTGAGGTTTGTATGGGTTTGTTGAGGTTTCTTTGGATTTTTTGAGGTTCCTGTGGGCTTGTTGAGGTTCGTTTGGGCTTGTTGAGGTTCGTTTGGGCGCGCTGAGGTTTGTTTGGGTTTGTTGAGGTTTGTTGGGGTTTGTTGAGGTTTGTTGGCGTTTGTTGAGGTTTGTTGGTGTTTGTTGAGGTTTGTTGAGGTTTGTTTGGGTTTGCTGACGTTCGTTTGGGTTTGTTGAGGTTTATTGAGGTTTGTTTGGGTTTGTTGAGGTTTGTATGGGTTTGTTGAGGTTTATTGAGGTTTATCGAGGTTTGTTGAGGTTTGTTTGGGTTTGTTGAGATTTGGTATGGTTTGGTTTGGTTTGGTTTGAACGGGTGGATAGTGAGAATGTGAGGATGTGAGTGAGAGAGTGCGATAGGGAGAATGTGAGAAGAAAATAAGAGAGTTTGTTTGGGTTTTGCTGAGGTTTGTTGAGGTTTGTTGATATTTTTTTTGAGATTTTTTTTTATCTGTTTGGGTTTGTTGAGGTTCGTTTGGGTTTGTTGAGGTTTATCGAGGTTTGTTGAGGTTGTTTGGAGTTTGTTGAGGTTCGTTTGGGTTTGTTGAGGTTTATTGAGGTTTGTTGAGGTTGTTTGGGGTTCGTTGAGGTTTGTTGAGCTTCGGTTTGATTTGTTGGGGTTTGTTGAGGTTTGGTTTGGTTTGGTTTGGTTTGATTTGGTTTGGTTTGATTTGGTTTGGAAGGATGGATGGATAGATGGATGGATAGTGAGAATTTGAGAATGTGAGCATGTGAGAAGAGAGCGAGAGAGTTAGAGAGAAAGAGAAAGAGAGAGAGAGAGAGAGAGAGAGAGAGAGAGAGAGAGAGAGAGAGACCAACTCATATTATTTGCATGTACTTTTTTTATCACCCGAAAAGTCTGATTACATTTTCAATGCCATGAAATAGTTGCACTTTGTGTAATATCTGTAGATTTTTTATTCGAGAGAATGACTCTTTCCGGGAAAGTGTTCTGTAATCCTATCGAATCACGGGTTCTCGTTCTATGGAACGTGGGAACCGCGAGAAGATTTCACATCCAGAGTAAATCCTACTGATTTAATTAGTATATACATATACATGTACATATACATATATATATATATATATATATATATGAATGATTATAAAGTTGATGCGAGTCTGCATACATATGCAGCTCGATGTAAATACGTACACAAGTGCGTATACACGTATGCCATAAGGGAGAAGGGAATCCACGGTGAAAAGGTTAGCAGGATCAAGGCCGTGTTCGCCAACACGTAACACTACGATCGCCACGTAACTCTCCAGCACTCACGTGCATTAGTCTTCGTCAGCGCAGGTAACGTTTTCGCAAACACCTAGTTATCCAATATGTACGTTTTTTTTTTACTCTTCACACGTTGAAAGAAAGAAAAGAAGAACAAAAAAAAAACAAAAGAAAACAATCATTTTCTAATGATCCCTGTATTGAGAGTAACCGCACGATGATGTGGCATTTAATCTTCATGGATTCACGTAGCAGGCTCTCCAAGCCTACCTTCTTCATCGCACGATGCGTCACAAACCGGAACGACGAGAAAGCGCGGGGAAAGGGGCAGGGGGGGGGGGGGGGGGAAGTAAAAAAAATATAGATCATGCGGTAACGGACGAGCATCGTGGTGGCTCGGTATAGTTATATATCATAGTGTTCAGTGCGGAATAAGCTTTCGCAGGATCAAGGACGATCCAACCCGTATGGGGCATTCCGTTGGACAAAAAAAAAGAAAAAAAAAAAAAAACTTTTCCTGCAGCGGACGAATGTTTTTTGGACTTGAATGGAAGTTGGCGAGTTGGGATTGTCGACTTGGAATTTTTTTATGTTTTGGCGCACGAGACAATTTAACTTTGAGGATAATTTAGGAAGAGACGAGGAGTGAGGGCAGTTTCGAATTATTTATAGTGCAGTGCACGTATAATCGTTAGGTTCATACGGTGTTATTTTAGGATTTTGGAAAAATTGTTTGTTTTTTGGCTTAAAAAATACTTTGGGTTCGTAAAAACAAGATGCAATTGGTACTGTAGCGAATTTTTTTTTTTTTAAGGTTCAATTATCGATTTTCAACTTTAAACTCGTTTTTCTCGAAATCAATTTTTTCAAACTGGAAGGACGGATTACTCGAACACCTTTGTATGGATCGATTTGAAATGGGAGTACGTAGCCGGTTTCTTTTTTTTTTTATTAAATGTAAACTTTTTTTTTCTAAACCATTTACTGCTTATTTTTTGGACAAAAAATCGACTTATTTCTTCCAAAGTGCGCCATTTTTTTCTAAATTTGATAAAAAAAAATACCCTACGTAGTCCCATAGCTACTATATAGATTATAATTTTTTTTGGTTTTTGTTCCAGGTCTTATACTTTACGAGAAAACCTCCCTCCCGTGAAGCTTTTTGTAAAAAAAAACACGTTTTTCAAGATGGGCTCTGTCGCCGCCATTTTGTATGAAAATTATAATAAAATTTTTTTTTCATACTTCAATATGTGTTAAATAAACCCTCTCTAAAGAAATCCTATTCCTTTTCTTCATACTCCCAAAATAAATTGTCAAAGTTAGGCCTTATTTACGAGGCCGGTACACGAGGGTGTATTTTTCGTAATTATTTTCAAGCAAACGATGAATGGATTTTTTTTTATTAATACTCATAGTCAATATATACATATAGAAGACTGTATACAAATTTTTTTACACGAATCTAAAGTATAGTTTGCGGTGTACGCCGCTTCCAAGAGGAACAAATTGCTGCTCGGCGGTTGACAGCGATTAAGACATACGGTTCATCTGAAAAATAAAATAAAAATATATCTAGAAACTAGACATATAGGTTTACAGCATCACGTAGGGGAATTTCGATATCGAAAACAAAAAATGGCGGACCAGTAAATTTTATTTCCGATTTTCATGGAAAATTTTCATCGTTCATAAAAAAAAACATAGAAGGGGGCCCTTTATAAAAAAAATCCCTACGTGGTGCCACAGAGTCTGGATTTTCGGACAGTTTGAGACTTGGCGCATGCAAATCGGATGAATAGTTTTTTAAAATATGTTGTCAATAAGGTTGAAAAACGTAGTTTCGAGAAAAACGCGTTCAAAGTTTTGCCGAAGGATAATTCAACGTACAAACTAAATTTTTTATTTGTCTCTTTTGTTTTTGTTTCTCACCGTTAGTCAGCTATTCCTGGACCATACAACAGCTCCTCAGCATCCAGAGACTCATCATTTTTTTTTGCATGTTTTGCACGCAGACGACCCTCATGCGTGCTTGTTTTTCGGCTTCGTGCTCGGCTTCGCATATTCGCTTCTCGTCGATGTTTCGACAATATTGGTAGAGTGTTTCACCAATTTTAATGTTTAATAACTCCAATACATTTACGAGGCCAATACGACCATTGTTAAAAAGTATCGAAGCAATATTAGCGGCAGTTTCAACTGTGGGTCTGCCGCTCCACGATGTCTTTGGCGCAAATTTCCATACAACAGAGTTCAAACGCTCGTTGTTATTCTGGTTGAAAAGCGCCTAAACATCGTCGAAGAAGCTCGTCTTTACTAAGCTCCACGTATATCGGTTTTATTGCCGCACATCTGCCGCTCGGCGCGCTCGTGCGCTTCGAACGGTTTCACATAAAATGCTGTATCTTCGCCAATTTTACAAATTAAAAAAAAAAATTTCGTGAGAGCATTCCTAACAAATGTATCTTTCAGAAAATGAAAAGAAAAAAAAATTACAACATTTTTTTTTTTACCGTGGTGCGGGGCCTTAAGTGCAAACTTGCGTGGAAATGCTCGTGTGTACTATACGTGATACCAGTACGATCTTGAATGCGCATAGGCTCTCGCCGGTGATGCATCTCGACTGTCACTTTTTGACTATAGAGCAACGGGGAGGGAGAAAGAAGGAGAGAACTGCGAGCAGCACAGCGGCGAACCCCGTACGTCAACCCCTTGCATAGAAGAATACGCATTAATTTATATCTGCATACGCCTGGGCTATTGTTATGATAATGACCGTGGACTGCGTCTCTTGGTCCTATGTCGTGGCTTTTTCGTGCTTCCTAGGCTCTCGTACAGTACGCTTCAATGTATAGATGCCCAGATATATTGGTGAGCGTTGGTTCCTCTCGGGACCGTCGACTTCGAGGCCTGCCGCATCGTCGCGGAAACTCCTTAATGGGTTACACCGTCATGGCCCTTGAAAAAATTGGTAGGGAAAGGTGGGGCACGGTGTGTCACTGTTTTTTTTTCTTTATCGATTTCTTACTCTTACCAAAGTAGTCTGATTAGAAAAATAAAAATATAACCGATTTTATGGACCTTTGGGCGTATAATAAAGCTACCATATTTTTTTCCAAAGAAGGCCCTTCGTCTGACGAAGGACCTTCTTTGTGAGTACAAATTTGGGAGTACAAATTAATTCGGTCCGTTTTTTTTTGTGGTAAAAAATCCATTTATTTCAAAATAAAAGGTACGAATAGATTAATCAAAGTATTGTCCATCGCTGGCTACTACTTTTTCCCACCTCTCAGGCAATTTTCGAATTCCATCTCGAACAAAAAGTCTCGTCTTTTGAGGCGATCCAAGTTTTGAGCCAATTTTCGATTTCTGCGAAAGAAGTGAACCGGTGACATGCTAAATCCTGCTGCATCCGTCGGAACAACCAGTAATCAAAAGGAGCAATGTCCGGAGAATACGGCGGGTGCGGTCAAATATCCCATTTGAGCGTTTCCAAATATTTTTTTACGACTTTTGCGACACGAGGCCGAGCGTTGTCATGCGGAAGAATAATTTTGTCATGTCTTTGCTCGTATTCCGGCCGTTTTTCTCGTAATGCACGGCTCAAACGAATCAATTGTAGTCTATACCAATCGCCCGTAATGGAATCGCCAGGTTGTAGCAGCTCATTGGCTCATTTGGCTGTCCAGGGCGAGAGGCTTGTCTTCAACGCTGAAATCACCGTTCTTAAAGCTTCGAAACCATTCCCTACATGATTTATCAGTTGGAGCATCATCACCATAAAACTTCAACAAGCATTCGATGCGCTTCAGCTGCACTTTTCTTCCAATTAAAGCAGAAAAGTAAAACTTGCCGCAAATACTGCTTAGTCAACACAAAATTTGACATATTCAACACAGTAAAAAACAAGGTTTTTAATGCAACTCAAAGCGATATAAACTGAATGTTATTGACAGATGTCTAATGTCTCTGAAAGCACCGAAATCAGCTGTCACTATGAAACATTCATAACAGCCAGAGCCATCTTTTGATAACGGACCGAATTAATTTGTACTCCCAATATTTTCCCCATTCTCATGAAAACTTCGAGATAATTGCGAAGATTTGAAAGTAAGTGAAAAATTAAATCAACTATTTCAAGGTATATCCCGGTGATCGCGTATGCGTGACCGCGTTGTCCGCTAAAATATGCGGCAGGAAAAATCAACCTGGGAAAATCGGGATCTCGCACTTTCTTGCAAGTGCGAAGAAGTGAAGGAAAGAGAAAAAAAAAAAAAAAGAATTGACCCCGAGGGAGGACGCGGGGAAAAAAGCCGCGTGTGTGTACGCGGCTCAGCTTGCACTTTACTGGAATACATTGCGAGCGCGAGTTTGTGCAGGGCTCGTAAGACACGCAACGATGCCGGACGCACGTATCGTCCGTTCTCTCTGGCCACGAGTGAGAATAGAATCTAATTTACCCTTACATACCCTCCGCCCTTCTCCCCTTGTATTATTCATTTATATACTATATTTATACATTCTGATGATAATTGGTGCTTGGTAAACGCAGAAAAAAAAAAAATATTGCGAGTGCCCCTTATGGGTCAGGTATCACGAGAATTATAAGAATAATAAGATACTACGTGTAGGAGAGTTGGGTCGAGGAAAAAAATTGCACATTCGCGGTGTACTCGAAAGTGGACCGGGGCGGGGGCGTTCGGCTTTGCGGAGGAAAAAGAAATTCCAAATCTCGTGGATATGGGTCTGCGTTACTTGAGGAAATGTTATCAGAGGAGGGAATAATAATTGAAGGAAATGCATCATCGATATCTTTGAGTTGCACTATCGGCGAAAAGTTTTCGGACGAAAATTGAAATAAAGTTTCGGAACGATTTTTCATGCCATTTCGACGATAGTTGACATAAATGAATTTAATAAAGGGCATTTTGAAGAGGAGGAATTCACGTTCATTCCGTTTTTTTTTTGATAATTTTTTACTATTTTTTTTAAAGACTAGCACCCTTTTTCGAAAACGACCATTTTTGGCCCTTTTTTGTTCGTGTTCTGGTGGATTCCGTTTACAGACAACATTTTTTTAAAATACATTTCTTTGATCGGAATCATAAAGGGAGTAGCTCAAATTTCAATTTAGTTTTCTTTTAAAGCTTCGTACGATTTTTTTTTCTAGAGATATTTTGATTTGACTGACATTTATACAGTAAATTCTTTCTCATAAACTGAATGCACCTTCCAAATTTTTAATCGGTCGTCTACACCGTTCTTATAAAATTTACAATAAAACAAAACCCTTTTCAACGTGAGGAGTTATTTAAACTGCTTACGCTCATGGCTGAATGGCATTTTTTAAAAATGTTATGAAAAATTGTCAAGTCGCTCAGTACATTATGACAAAATCGTCATCAGTGTCATAATGTTAAATGCTCTATGTTAAAAAGTGTTTCTTCCATTGTCAATTTTGTAGAAACGGTGTAGGCGATCGATTTAAAATTTGAAGGGTACATTCAGTGTATGACAAAGAATTTACTGTATAAATTTGAATCAAATGGTAACATTTCGTTGTGTCTCGAAATTCCTTAGGGAGTTTCGGGACAAGTGGTGAAGTGTTACCATTTGATTAAAATTTATACAGTAAATTCTTTCTCATATACCGAATGCACCTTTCAAATTTTAAATCGATCGTCTACACCGTCCCTATAAAATTTACAAAAAAAAAACCCTTTTTAATATAAGGAGATATTTGAACTGCCTACGCTCATCGCTGAATGGCAGTTTTACGCACGGAATAGTGTGAATATTTTTTTAATGTTTTGAAAAACTGTCAAATCACTCAGTACATTATGACAAAATCGTCATTACTGTCATAATGTTAAATGCTCTATGTGAAAAAGTGTTTCTTCCATTGTCAATTTTATAGAAACGGTGTAGACGATCGATTTAAAATTTGAAGGGTACATTCAGTATATGACAGAGAATTTACTGTATAAATTTGAATCAGATGGTAGCATTTCGTTAAGTGTCCCGATACATCTTAAGGTGACCAGAAATCATTATAGGAAAAATCAAGAATACACGACTGGGTCACGATGATGTTGATTTTCTCATGAATCTAAATGTACCGTACCCCCCGATAAAATCTATATAGAAAATTTTCCTAAGGTATAAAAATTGTTTCACATATGGAGGTTCACTGTACGAGAAAACTTGATTTATCCCGTCGAATCTCCGAATCTACGTGGTGAGTCAACACCTGCGATAAAAATCTACCGCGTCTTACGGAAGCCGTGGACGCCGTGTTAAAATTTGCTCCTCCATAGCACACGTTATATACGGTTGTGAGATAATAAAAAGCTGCGTGGGTGCGCTTGGGGTTGTCGACGGGACATTATGAATGTTGGGCACGTTGCAAAGTATTCGAGCGTCCAGCGCCCTCACGATATAGAATCAAGAATAATTTTATCTGCTTGTGTCTGTCTGTATGCCGGTGACGATTAAAATCCTCGCAATTGTGCCTTGTTGTTTTCGAATCAGCGCGAATGACGGTTCAATCGGGATAAGAAAGTTGAATTTTTAATTAGTGGGAGGATCGAAGAATAATTTGGTTTGACGAACAGTTGGTTGGACGAACGATCTTCCAATATCAAAGTTATTCGAGAAATTAATTGGTGCTATTAAAAAATAATAATAATAATAGCCAAAACAGAAGAAATTTCTTGCAAATAGTTGTGTCAATGAATATTTATTTCTAATAAATTGGATCTAAATGATCCTTGATTAATTTTGATTGTAGCATTTTTCACATTTTGGGTGAAGTAAAGAGTTCTGAGCGTTTTCCGCTAGATGTCTTTAGTGAGCTATATCTCACGATGTATTCATCGCATCGGGTCGTACTGTACGGCGATTTAAAGGTCACATTACGCTTCAAAAAAAGTTCTTTGACAGTTTTGTGTTTGGTGGAGCCAGTTGTGTGTTACAGCGTTCCAAAATAGAGGTAAAAAAAAGAGAAAATTCGATACATTCTTCAGTGTCACTACGACCAAGGTGAAAAGGCGGAGCTGGCGACCAAAAAAATTTGTGCTGTTTATGGAGCCAATACAGTATCGAATGCAACAACAAAGCGGTGGTTCCAACGATTCCGTTCTGGTAATATGGACGTCGAAGATGAGGCACGCTCTGGTAGGCAAATCGTCGAAAATGTCGATAAAATCATGGAAATCGTCGAGTCGGACCGGCATGTGAGCATTTATTCCATTGCCCAGGAACTGAAGATTAGCCAGAAAACCGTTTGAAACCATTTGCATAAGGCTGGTCTCAAGAAGAAGCTCGATGTATGGGTGCCACACGAATTGACGCAAAAGAACCTTTTGGACCGAATTGATGCCTGCGATTCTTTGCTGAAACGTAACGAAATCGACCCATTTTTGAAGCTGATGGTGACTGGCAATGAAAAATGGGTCACATACGAGAACAACAGCCGAAAAAGATCGTGGTCCAATCGCGGTGAGCCGGCCCAAACGATCGCCAAGCCCGGATTAACGGCCAAGAAGGTTTTGCTGTGTGTTTGGTGGGATTGGAAGGGAATCATCCACTATGAGCTGCTCCCATTGGGCCAAACACTCAATTCGGACCTCTACTGTCAACAACTGACCAGATTGAAGCAGGCGATCGACCAGAAGCGGCCAGAATTGGCCAATAGGAAGGTTGTTGTGTTGCATCAAAACAACGCCAGGCCGCACACATCTTTAACGACGCGCCTGAAGCTCCGAGAGCTTGGATGGGAGGTTCTATCGCACCCGCCGTATAGTCCAGACCTGGCACCAAGCGATTATCACCTTTTCAAGCATTTGCAAAATTTTCTCGATGGTACAAAACTGGCCTCAAGAGAGGCTTGTGAAAATGAGCTGGTGAAGTTTTTTTACCAATAGGGACGAGGACTTCTTCAATCGCGGAATTATGAAATTGCCTTCAAAATGGACAAAAGTTATCGAACAAAACGGTGCATATTTGATCTAAATAGGATAATCCTATGTTAATTTCATCGTCGAAATAAAGCGAAAAAACGTTCAGAACTTTTTACTTCATCTAATATTTTGCTATGTTAATAATAGACTTTAAAAATAGAAAATGGAAACAAAATCGTTGATCGAGGAGTTTCAAACAACGAATATAATTCTTGTTAATTTTTCTGTACGAAATTAAGTGACGCTTATATTTCTTCGCCTAAATGAGGAAAGTCCATTTTTACGTTAGCGAAGTGAATTTCGCATAGTTTGTTGGGATTTTCCCATTTTTTAACTCGTATATCTTTCGATTGTTTTTTTTTTAAACGAACTTTTATTTACGCTTATTTACATCGCGGACGGTCTTTTTCGAGTTATCATCACGCTCATTATGCGCACGCGGTACAAAGTAGTAAGACGATAAGTCTTGGTCAATGCCTCCATTCCCGAAGCAATAACACACGGCACGACATCAATGTACAGTGAAACTTCAGTTATACGTTTTTCAAGGGGTACAGCAAGTACGACGTATAAATGAGAATAACGTAGAAGTGAAATACAGTATGTATAGGAAACTCTTTAGCATTTGAAAATGACGATCGGTGCATAATTCACGATGTTTTTTTTTTTAATAGCAGTACCTCTATTATGCTAATATTTGGTTTTCCAATTGAACATTTGATTGGTAATAACGAAGTAATGAGCCAACTCAATGTTTTTTTAATTATTTTCGTTCAGAATTGTTATTAGATGCGAGTTTGTAACATTAAAGCTTTCACGTTTTAGACGAAAAAATAAAAGACATTTTTATATAAATAAGAGATAGATAATCACAGTTAAGTAAAGGGTGTCTCAAAATGATCTGACATTTTTATTTATTAATAAAACGTATTATTTATTTGAAATGTACGAATATTTTTATTCTAATATAGGGGAAAAAACATGGAGGTTATGTATGGAACACAATATCCGATAAATGGCTCGTCTTTGCAAACGTTTACTCGTTTGACGAAATTTTCAATAAAATTTTGGATAATTGCGGACTAATTTCATTAAGGCGGGCAACCACTTTAGATGCTTCGAAAAATCAACTTTTTTAATTTCTTAAATCGTTAGCAAAATATCTTAAGAATAGAACCGGAAAATTTTAAAACGATGTTCGGATTCCGTCTAACGGTATGTATATAAATGATACTCTCCGCTCGACTCCCAAGCGCGCTCAGGTATCCACGAGCGTTCATTTAGGTAGGTTGTTTGGGTTTGTTTGGGTTTTCATAACCCAAACAAATCGTAAATTAAAATACAATTATTATAAAATTGTAATAAAACAATTAAAATTAATATAAAGTAATCATAATAATGAAAACCCAACGTTATAAAGTTATAACATTATGATCGAAAGTTATGATAAAATGATAATAAAATCGTAAATTAAAATAAAATTATTATAAAATTGTAATAAAATCATTAAAATTACCATAAAGTAATTATAATAATGAAATCGCAACATTATAAAGTTATAACATTATGATCGGAAGTTATGATAAAATTACAATAAAATGGTAAATAAAATTAGAATTATTATAAACTTATAATAAAATCGTAAATTAAAATAAAATTGTTATAAAATTATAATAAAATAGCAAAAATTATGATAAAATGATAATAAAATTGTAAATTAAAATAAAATTATTATAAAATTGTAATAAAATCGTAAATTAAAATAAAATTATTCTAAAATTGTAATAAAATGATTAAAATTACTATAAAGTAATCATAATAATAAACTCGCAACATTATAACGTTATAACATTATGATCGGAAATTATGATAAAATTACAATAAAATCGTTAATAAAAATAAAATTCTTATAAAATTATAATAAAATAGCGAAAATTATGATAAAATCATAATAAAATCGTAAATTAAAATAAAATTATTATAAAATTGTAATAAAATCATTAAAATTAGTATAAAGTAATCATAATAATGAAATCGCAACATTATAAAGTTATAACATTAAGATCGGAAATTATGATAAAATTACAATAAAATCGTAAATTAAAACAAAATGATTATAAAATTGTAATAAAATTGTTGTGATTATTATAAAGTTATAATAAAATCATTAAAATAACTATAAAGTTATAATAAAATCGCATAAATTATAACATCGCAAATTGTAATAAAATTGCAAATAAAATTCGACATTCCGATAATATCTCACTTCTCTCCTTTTCCCAACAGACTCCTTCATTTCCCACTTCTCGGAGGGAAACTCCAAAATTTCTCCAAAGCCAAATTGCAATAAGAATCATTCCCATAAAAAAAAAGAATTCAAACATCGTGCACTGTCTGCACCGCGGTGTTTTCCGTCTCTCTCTCTCTCTCTCTCTCTCTCTCTCTCTCTCTCTCTCTCTCTCTCTCTCTCTCTCTCTCTCTCTCTCTCGCTCTCTCTCGCAGCGCAGCATCCCCCGTGAGTCTACTCCTCATTAGAGCTTGCTCCGTCTCTCTCCCTTATCTCTGTTGATTTCTCTTTGGATGGTGACTGTGCTGACGAGGACTCGGGGGTTGCAACAAGATGGCGCGCGAGCATCCCATTGCGCGCGCAACCCCCTCAGGGTCTCTCTCTCTCTCTCTCTCTCTCTCACGCCCTTCCCCACCAACGTTAAACTGTTCTACGTACACGTTTCTCGTCTTGTACACAGAACCGTCGATACGTCTATATATATATACGTAAGTACGTATGCACGCACGCACTCGATATATATACATGTATATAAATTCCCCACTCGCTCCGAGGGCTTTCCCTTTCCCTTGCTCCTTCTCACCGTCACTCTCACCCTTCCCCGCCGCTATACTTTAGCTCTCTCGCTCTCTCTCTCTCTCTCTCTCTCTCTCTCTCTCTCTCTCTCTCTCTCTCTCTCTCTCTCTCTCTCTCTCTCTCTCTCCCTCCCTCTCTCTCTCTCTCTCTCTCTCTCTCTCTCTCTCTCTCTCTCTCTCTCTCTCGCTCTCTCTCGCTCTCTGGCTTTCCCCTCCCCCTTGCTCAGGGTTCTCCCTCGCTCCGGCTCGTACGGCAGAGATCCTGGTTTGTCCTGGCTTCCCGCCACTCTGGCTGGATGACAACCGAGAAAGTCCGAACATCGACGAGCAAGCACGAGGACCGAAACCGCGGGCAGCTGCGACTCGTCGGACAAAGAATACGCTTTTGGAGCAAGCACACAGTCACTGCGCGGCGAGCACACTCAGCACGGGGCAGCCCGCAACCAAAGGTACACTGACGAAGTGACCGGTGGCCTTCTTTTTTTTTTTTTACCAAATTTTTTTTATTTCTCTCGTCTTCACAAATCTCTCCCGCCGCACGCCCTCAACGAGTGACATCCGCGAGACCGAACGCGCACGTGCAAAACGTTTAAACAAAAATCGCATTTGTTCGAGCTCAAGGAGTACACGAGAGAGAGAGAGAGAGAGAGAGAGAGAGCGAGTGAGAGAGTGAGAGAAAAACAAGGGAAAATTGGAATAGTGAGTTTGTTGTTTGTTTTTCATCGAGACGAGGGGGAAAAAAAAAAGGAAAAAAAAAAAAATCGAGTCGAATCTGTGAAACGCGAGAGAAAAAAAAAAAAAAAAAAAAACGACGGGACCGAACGTCGAGCGGTTACGGGCGCGCGTGTTCGCTTTCAGTACTCGTTCGAGGGTTCGCGCGTACGGAGCTCCCGGATGAACGAGGAAAGAAAAAAAAAAAAAAAAAAAAAAACACAACGTTAAACAAAATAATAAGACAGCACGCATTACGCGCAACGTTCGCGGTGAAAAGAGGGGAAGAAAAAAAAAAGATCGTGAATATTTGTGCGTCCCTCGGCTGAGGACATGTAACACGAACGAGAAAAAAACGCGCTTTTTTTATTTTCATTTAATTTCGTTTTTATATTCGCCGGCATCATGGGAATTTCTGTAATGACGTACGCGTGAAAGAGCGTTCGCAAAGAGTAGTTGACGTATTGAAAAAAAAAAAAAAAAAACACTACGTAATAAGGAGAAAGAAAAGAAAAAACAAAAAGACAAATTAAAGCAAGAAGCATGCTCAGTCCGGAAGACGCCGCGCGACGCCTCGATCACGACGAGACAGAAGCGTGACATAAATTTTAACGCGAATGGGATCGAAAGGGAGATAGAATCGGTGAGAAGAAGTATTCAAAAATTTTGACGTTACGACACAAAAGTACGAAGCTCATTCGATTATCGAATGACGAGGGAAACGCAGTGATGCAACGTTTTCTCTCTTGTTGTTGTTTTTTTTTTTTTTTTTTTTTTTTATACCGCTTTCTACCGCAATCTCCGGCATTCGTGTTTTTGTGCGTGCGTGTTCTTTGCGTTTGTCCTTTTTTTTTTTTACACGTTGTGTGTTATCCTGTGTGTTGTTTATTGGAAGTTTTTTAAAGTTTTTTTTGGAAAATGTTGGCTGTTTTTTTTTTTTTTTTTTGGAGTACGACTACGAGGGAAAAGAAATGTGCACAGGGTGGAGTGCACGAGTTCTTGGATTTTTCGTACGGTCTCCTCCACCTACGCTCCATCGGGGCAAATGCCCAAGTCCTTCGTGCTGAATGCAAGCGAGAGAGAGAGAGAGAGAGAGAGAGATGAGAAAACGAGCGTGTGTGCATTCACTCTCGCTTTCGTTGCTTTTGAACGCAGCAAGCTCGGCAATGACCACGACGACGATGAGAACCGTCTATCTCTCTTCGTAGTATTTTTTTTTGTTTTTTTTTTTTTTTTTTGACGCGCGTCTGTCCTCGTCGGTCCGCGTCGACGCAGCTGCGGAAACGAGCCGCTTTTTTATTTTCTCCGTCAGGATTCGCGGGTGTATTTAGTGCGCGGGATAAGATAGAGAGGGAAATTTGAGTGCTCCGAAGAAAAAAAAATGAAGCCGTGACATGACTTTATTATTGTGAAAAAAAAACGGAGAAACGTCAGTGATACTCGTTGGGGGAGGCTTCTTTTTTTTTTGTTCACTGTTGGAAAAATCAAAGCCGAACGGCTGCTCCGAAATCGACGAAGAACCGGCAAATGCTCCGAACAATACGACGAAATTGAACGGGATCGTGGAATGCTCCAAAATGGTTTTTATGCGAAATGCTTTCTGAAATCGTTTCTGCATCAATGGAATGCTCCAAAGTTTTTGTTGTTTTTTTTTTATTTTTCTTTCTTATTCAAGCGCATTGCTCCAATATTATTTTTAGCTTGAACGAAATGCTCCAAAATGTTTTTTTTTGTCAAAAGAAAGAGAGAGAGAGAGAGAGAGAGAGAGAGAGGGAGGAAAATGTGGTTTTTGCTTCATAGTTGAATGAAGAGTCGAAATATTTGCTCCGAAAAAGCGTCTTAATTATTACGGTGGAAAAAGAAAATGAGTTTGGGGTTTGGCCAGTTCGGATAGAGGTGTATTTTTTTTTTCAGGCTAATGCAATGAAACGCAATGCTCGTAAAGGCTTCGAAAAATACTTAGGAGCATCGTTAGATTCGTATCTATTTTGAAAAGTTTTTGGAGTAAGAATCGAACCGCAAGACGATTGCGGTATTGATGTCTTGTGGTCGAGAATACTCGTTCGTATTGCTTCGGAATAATTGATGGGCTTGTGCAAAACTTTTTTTGACGTTTAAAACGTCAAATGCAGTAGACGCGTTGGCTCGTGCAAAGCTTTGTTACAAACGGTGCCAATGTCGGTAGAATTTCTTCGGTGTACTTCAAAGCTTCGTTTTAAAGCTGAGGAAACTTTTTTTTCTTCCAATGAGTCCAAGTCGCGAATGAGGAAAGTTCGGCCTTGCGGGAACAAGTTTTCTGCCGAATTGCGTTACGAAAATTCATTAATATTTGGCAAATATTGAAATGTCAGGCAAACGTAGGAATTGTTGGCATCAGAGACATCTTTCGATTGTTTGGATTTCGTTGATTCCAGTAACTCTTCCAGTCTCAAGAGTCACAAACCCGAACAAACCCAAATAATTTTTCCGCCGATTTGCGTTACCAAAATTCATGAATATTTTGCAAATATCGAAACGTCAGGCTAACGTAGGAATCATTCAGTCATCAGAGACATCTTTCGATTGTTTGGGTTTTGTCGATTCCAGTAACATTTGCAGTCTCAAGAGCCTCAAACCCAAACAAACCTAAACAAATTTTCCACCGAGTTGCGTTACAGAAAATTCATGAATATTTTGCAAATATTGAAACGTCAGGCAAACGTAGGAATTATTCAGTCATCAGAGACATCTTTCGACTGTTTGGGTTTTGTCGATTCCAGTAAAATTTGCAGTCTCAAGAGCCTCAAACCCAAACAAACCCAAACATTTTTTCCGCCGAGTTGCGTTACCAAAATTTAATATTTTGCAAATATCGAAACGTCAGGCAAACGTAGGAATCATTCAGTCATCAGAGACATCTTTCGACTGTTTGGGTTTTGTCGATTCCAGTAAAATTTGCAGTCTCAAGAGCCTCAAACCCAAACAAACCCAAACAATTTTTCCGCCGAGTTGCGTTACCAAAATTTAATATTTTGCAAATATTGAAACGTCAGGCAAACGTAGGAATCATTCAGTCATCAGGGACATCTTTCGACTGTTTGGGTTTCGTCGATTCCAGTAACATTTCCAGTCTCAAGAGTCTCAAACCCAAACAAACCCAAACAATTTTTCCGCCGAGTTGCGTTACCAAAATTTAATATTTTCCAAATATCGAAACGTCAGGCAAACGTAGGAATCATTCAGTCATCAGAGACATCTTTCGACCGTTTGGGTTTCGTTTATTCCATTAAGATTTCGAGTCTCAGGAGACAGCGAAAAAAAAAAATCCTTCCCAATGCTCTAGCTCGACCGGAAGTTCCGGTCGTCCAGAGGTCGAAGGTCGGGACCAAGTTTCACGGATGCGCGAAGGATGTTCGGCTTTCTCGTATACTACGCGGAAGTTGGTCGCGGTCTCCCTTCGCTCATTTCCGTCATTTATATACTACGTCGAGGAAGCTCGGAGCGTTTTCTTGCCACGCTCGACTCGCTTCCCCGGCACCCAGTACACACACACACACACACACACACACACACACACATACACACACGTTGTACGAACACACTTGCCTGGCGAACGATTCGCA
Organism: Ophion ventricosus; assembly: GCA_963932345.1. NCBI lineage: Eukaryota > Metazoa > Arthropoda > Insecta > Hymenoptera > Ichneumonidae > Ophion > Ophion ventricosus. The sequence continues at coordinate 1,887 of CAWVQM010000030.1, read as the reverse complement.
GGTGTTTCGCGTTAATTTGAGACATTTGTACGAGGGTTATGACCAGGATACGCTTTCCTAACGTTTCTTCTGCCCACGAACGAAAAAAAAAAAAACAATCCCGTCAACAAGTTTGATCCAACTTATACGCATCTGAAGTCACTCCCTTCCCCTCATTAATTCTATTGAATTTCGCATTCTCAAGGGGGAAAACCCTTTGGACGCCTGAAAATGATTTGTTTTTAAGGTGATAAAATAATCGCATCATTTTAAAATTTTGACATTATCTTATTGGGAGTACAAATTAATTCGATCCGTTTTTTTTGTGGTAACAAATCCATTTCTTTCAAAATAAAAGGTATGAATAGATTAATCAAAGTATTGTCCATCGCTAGCTACTACTTTTTCCCACCTCTCAGGCAATTTTCGAATTCCATCTCGAACAAAAAGTCTCGTCTTTTGAGGCGATCCAAGTTTTGAGCCAATTTTCGATTTCTGCGAAAGAAGTGAACCGGTGAGCTGCTAAATCCTGCTGCATCCGACGGAACAACCAGTAATCAGAAGGAGCAATGTCCGGAGAGTACGGCGGGTGCGATAAAATATCCCATTTGAGCGTTTCCAAATATTTTTTTACGACTTTTGCGACACGAGGCCGAGCGTTGTCATGCGGAAGAATTAATTTTGTCATGTCTTTGCTCGTATACCGGCCGTTTTTTCTCGTAATGCACGGCTCAAACGAATCAATTGTAGTCTATACCGATCACCCGTAATGGAATCGCCAGGTTGTAGCAGCTCATTGGCTCATTTGGCTGTCCAGGGCGAGAGGCTTGTCTTCAACGCTGAAATCACCGTTCTTAAAGCGTCGAAACCATTCCCTACATGATTTATCAGTTGGAGCATCATCACCATAAACTTCAACAAGCATTCGATGCGCTTCAGCTGCACTTTTCTTCCAATTAAAGCAGAAAAGTAAAACTTGCCGCAAATACTGCTTAGTCAACACAAAATTTGACATATTCAACACAGTAAAAAACAAGGTTTTTAATGGAACTCAAAGCGATATAAACTGAATGTTATTGACAGATGTCTAAGCTCTCTGAAACCACCGAAATCAGCTGTCACTACACGGAGAGAATTAAATGTTAAAAATTACCGTGCAGTAACGGTGACAACCCTGAAACTTCGCTTATTATTACTGAGTAAAACACAGATTTTCACGAAAATAAAATAAAAAGTTCTTCTCCAGATAGAAAATTTTACCAGATTTTCTAGTAAATTTTGATGTGTAACAAAATACGCAAAATATATATCAGCAAAATTTTGGTGTGCATTTTATTATTTTATGCCTTTCAAAAATGTCTATAAAAAAGTATCGTCTTTATAACAGTTATTTTAAGATTTATTATAAAATTGAATGAGTGTTATAGGAAAATGTATTCTCGGTAAAAATTATTGTGCGCGCTACCCTTGTATAGTAAAATTTTAGCTACGTATTTGAAATTTTCTGTAACGTGAGTTAAAAAAAACTTGTCGCATACGAATTATTTGTGCTTTTCTCACTTGTCACCACATTGAAATATATCACGGTAATTTTTACCGTGAAATTCACGACAAAAATTACTTTTTAATTCTCTCCGTCCATGAAACATTCATAACAGCCAGAGCCATCTCTTGAAAACGGACCGAATTAATTTGTACTCCCAATATAATTAAAGAGCAAAATTGTGCATTTTTATACTATTATTACGTCAAAGAGAAAAAAAAAATATTGTTACTAGCAATTTGATAAACTATAACATTATTGACTATTATGAGAGTCGTAATCTTTCATTAGTTTAAAAGGATTAAAAATATTTAAAATATTAAAAGATTAAAAAGATTCGTAATCTTTTATCAAGGGTTTTCGAT
>CAWVQM010000029.1:0-14131 GCA_963932345.1 Ophion ventricosus | reverse complement strand
GGTGTAATTTCTCAAATTAAGAACCTATGTAAAGTATTTGTGAGAAACAAAAAATAATAAAAACTAATAATATGTTTGTTTTATAAGCCACATTCTTTTTGAGAAACAATGATAATCCGCTTGCTGTAATTGATGTTTGCAGTTGTTTCTTTTTCTCTGGACCTCAATGAAAAAAATTCGAAACTATCGGGACCACATTATAAAACATTTGCCGATCCCTGTCTTATAACATTAAACTGAAGGTTTATCAAATTTCAGAACGAAAATTCAATTTCCACTTTTCGAAAGTTTATCCCTCTATTTCAATTTTATTTCTTTCTATTTGTTTCATTGACTTTTATGTATTTTTATTTACTTTATGTACTTTAATTTTTATTATTTATTTTTTTCCTTCCAACACTTAGGGATTATTTCCATCACACTGCATTGATTATTCCCACGCTTGAATTCTCAAATATATATATATGTATACTTCATACATGATATGGGTCACCCTATACATATTTAATAATAAAACGAGTATATATTTAGAATTAAACTGTAATATTGATAAACTCGAGAGAGAGATAGAGAGAGAGAGAGAGAGAGAGAGAGAGAGCAAAGCCACCTGCAAAAATCATTGTCACTTATCGTCAGAAGTATTCTTTCGAACTCTACGAAATTTGCAAACACGAATAATTTATTCAAAGTCCTGGAGATCGCTAGATTCGACCATAGATGTCTTTTTTTTTCTTACGTCCATACGTTCACGAGTGGTATAGATGAATTTATAACGTTCGAACGAACCTGGCACTCGTAGAGACCCTCGTCCTCGAGAGTGACCCGCCTTATGACGAGGGTAAAATCGGGGCTCGATTGCTTAATGACGAAACGATTGTCGACCGAGTGTGTCGTCTTACCAACGGTCAATAACTGCCGGTCCCTTCGTCGTAGCCAAGTGACCTGCGAACGAGAAAATATACAATCTGATCGAAATTCTTCACGGCGAATAGAGACATTATCGCGCAATAGCAGCATTAAAAGTATAGGCCTATCATCGTCGTTTTTCTTATTTATTCTCGGTCTTACACAATCTGGAGCGCCACGATCTTCATCAATTATTCGAATCATCTAATTCACATGGATATGAGAATTCAAAACTTCTCTAGACTCATCATTTATTCCGTGATAAAATAATTGGGGCGTCTGTATCGACGATGCGCATGAATTATTTGCATTTTCTTATGTATTCTCGGAGTTTCGTTTCTTACGTGCAAAAATATCACTTTATTCTTGTTTTATTTTACCAATTTGCTACGAGATGTTTTCGAAATCGTCCGATTCTAATTTTCATTCGAAACGATGAAATTACGATATTATTTTTGCATAGCAATTCGAATGAATTCGGGGTCTTTATTCTTGGAATTTCGCAAATTATATTTTCGGAACAATTGCAATCGAGATCGAGTGCTCGTTAAAATATAATTGGACAATTGAATAGTCGACGATAATTACATTATCGAATAATTACCAGTAATATTGAATAAAAAAAAAACGAGAATTGAATTATTGCTGCATTTGATTGAATACCGGGAATAGACTATACAATTATAAATTCACATCCAACTCGGACCATTGTATCCGAAATTTCTTGGGTACACACAAACCGACAGACTATTCCATTTATAAGAACAGAGAAGAAGAGAAGAAGATGAAAAAACATGATTTGTTTTCCTCTTTCACGTTTTTTTCGTAAACCCCATAATTCTCGAGTTACGTCGCGTGCTCCGAAAATTCCCTGCGAAAGATTGAACTTTTCGAACCTTGCGGAAAAATCTCAGAAAATTCTAGTGTATCCAGAATGAAAAAACACGACTTGTTTTCCTCTTTGACGTTTTTCCGTAAACCCAATAATTCTCGAGTTACGTCGCGTGCTCCGAAAATCCCCTGCGAATGATTGAACTTTTCGAAGCTTGCGGAAAATTCTCAAAAAATTCCAGTGTATCGAGAATCAAAAAATACGACTCGTTTTCCTCTTTGACGTTTTTTCGTAAACCCCATAATTCTCGAGTTACGTCGCGTGCTCCGAAAATTCCCTGCGAATGATTGAACTTTCCGAACCTTGCGGAAAATTCTCAAAAAATTCCAGTGTATCCAGAATGAAAAAACACGACTCGTTTTCCTCTTTAACGTTTTTCCGTAAACCCAATAATTCTCGAGTTACGTCGCGTGCTCCGAAAATCCCCTGCGAATGATTGAACTTTTCGAAGCTTGCGGAAAATTCTCAAAAAATTCCAGTGTATCCAGAATGAAAAAACACGACTCGTTTTCCTCTTTGACGTTTTCACGTAAACCCCATAATTCTCGAGTTACGTCGCGTGCTCCGAAAATTCCCTGCGAATTATTGAACTTTCCGAACCTTGCGGAAAATTCTCAAAAAATTCCAGTATATCCAGAATGAAAAAACACGACTCGTTTTCCTCTTTGACGTTTTTCCATAAACCCAATAATTCTCGAGTTACGTCGCGTGCTCCGAAAATCCCCTGCGAATGATTGAACTTTTCGAAGCTTGCGGAAAATTCTCAAAAAATTCCAGTATATCCAGAATGAAAAAACACGACTCGTTTTCCTCTTTGACGTTTTTCCATAAACCCCATAATTCTCGAGTTACGTCGCGTGCTCCGAAATCCCCTGCGAATGATTGACCTTTCCGAACCTTGCGAAAAATTCTCAATAAATTCCAGTGTATGTAAAATAAAACAATACGATTTGTTTTCCTCTTTAACGTTTTTCCGTAAAACTCATAGTTCTCGAGTTACATCGCATGCTCCAAAAATCCCTCGCGAAAAGTTGAATCTTCCGAACACTGAAGGAAAATTTTTCGTAGACTTGTTAATAATTGTGGACGATAATTGAACTATTGAATGACTTTGTTAAATATAATTGAATAAAAAATGATAATTTAATCATGGAATAATTACTGAAATTATTGAATAAATTCGATAATTAAAACGCTGCTGATTAATAAATAGCCACAAATTAATGGATACGTTATTCTCGACTGTTCATTGATCGCAATCTCAGTACACTTTCAATTTGCGTCGACCCGAAGGTTGCACGGTAGGAAAAAAAAAATTAATCACGCTTACGCGCAATGATTTAAAAAAAGAAACAAATCTACAAAGGAATATCTCGTAGCGTATGAATGCACGATCAGCAAAAGGATAATTTTCGCAAATCCATTTGCACGAGGACGAGAGACAACGAGCGACACGAGAACACAAAGCTTCGTGCGTGTTAAATCCGAGCAACGAAAAAAAAAAAAAAAAAAAAAAAAAAAGAAAACAAGAAAGCCTGACGCAACAAAACGTGACGGATCTGCCGGCAGGAGCGATTAGCGTCAAAAAATCGTCACGTAACCGACAACGCGCACACTCCTTCACTCGCTTCACGTGCCCGTTTTTATTTATTTATTTATTTATTTTTCTATTTGATCCTGGCATTTTTTTCATTTCCAAGCTCTTTGACCCTCGACTCTCTCCGTTTGTTTTTTTTTTCATCTCAAACAAATATTTTTTTTCGTTTCATCGACGGTGCGTAAATAATTTGAAAAATCGAGTGTCAAAGATATCTCGAGTGCCCTTGGAAATTGTTCGTATTAAAAAAGGGTGGAAAAAAAAAAGAGTCTAAAAAAATCCACGGATCAGATTTATCGGAGAATTCGAAGGACCGAGTCCTCGAAAAAAAAAGGGCCAAAAAAAGAATGCACGCCCGGATGTGACGCGACGAAAAAAAAAAAATAAAAAAAAAAATGAGGGTCAAAAATGTGCCAATGGCTCGGAGGTGATTTTTCCGAAGTGCCAACCGTATAAAACATTACTAGCGAAGTTACTAGCCGAGTTTGCCGCGTGTGCATTTCGTCCTGTCTCGTTACGACGTACGTACGGCGGACGAAGTTACATTTATTACGTCGTACACACGTAAACGTACGTACACACGCGGGAAAAGTAGAAACAGATTTTCCAGGGTTAACCTCCGCGACGAAGTTGCAAGATAAACGCTGTATAAAGAACCGCGTCGACGGGCAAGCGTTAAGGGGGTGGCTTTAAAATCGATTTTATCGCGGTTGCACGCGATCGACGACACAAAAAAAGACGAGAGAGCAAGAGAGAGAGAGAGAGAGAGAGAGAGAGAGAGAGAGAGAGAGAGAGAGAGAGAGAGAGAGAGAGAGAGCTTGACTCCTGCATACGACGAACGATGCAACGTAGTGAGAGAGGGCGAGAGAGGGATGGGGGGATGGTCGTATTGGCTCCATGCGCAATACGAGCACCATAATGCTTTCGTTTTTTTGTCGGCTCTGTCAAAAGCTCTGTAATTTTATTTATATTACTATATTATAAATAAAATTACAGAGCTTAAATTATAATAAATTAATAATAATAAATTAATAAATTAATTATAAATAATAAATAAATCAATTAATTAAAATATAAATAAAATATAAATAAAAATATAAAAATATAAATAAAATAAAATAAATTAATTAATCAATTAAAATAAATTAATAAATTAATTAATAAATTAATTAAATTAAATAAATTATCAAAATTAAAATCGCTCCTCAACTGCATTCAATTTATTTGCATCAAGGCCCTAGGCCTTAACTTGCACTTAAGCCTTAATTTGCATTAAGGCCTTCGGCCAAACAAACCCAAACAAACCCACTCCGCACTCTATACATTAATCAATTTTAATTGTTAGTTTTTAATCAAATACACGAAAAAATGATTTAATTCGTTTCTTCTTGTGGATCGAGGTTAACAATTGACTAATTGTTAATTGCGACTGCAGCAATTAACAATTAATTAATTGTTAATCGTGAGTTTTCACAATTACAATTGATTAATTGTTATAATCGTGATTAACAATTAATTAATTGTTAATCTTTAGTTACCCTGACAATTAAATTTTGCCCAACACTGCACTCCAGCCCTTCTTTCTTTATTTCTTACGTTTTTTTTCTCTCTTCGTTTATCTCATCTCTGCTACAAATCAAATGACAAAACATTTTATTGCAAAAATCTCGTAATACGCTACAGATTTGACAGATAAATAGCTGAGTTTATTGCATTTTTTTTTTCCACTGCGGGCACTGCGTTTGATTTCGTTAACCCCACTCTGCACTCTGATGTAGCCAATAAACGCACTCGTAAAACACGCGATGCCTGAATTTCCGGTGCATAAAAGGCAACCCTCCCCCTACCCCCCCCCGAGGCCCCCTCCACCCTTACGTTTCTCCACCAGCCACCCTTCGCGAGCCGGAGTTCAGTTATTTCGGAATTTTCCAAAGTTATTCCACTTATGGACTTTTCGTGCCAGTTGTATTTGCCAACAGTGGGTGCATCATACTTCGGGCACAACTGCATGCCAAAAATGCCTTTGCCAGCGATGCGCCGATTTTTTTTTTTTTTTTTTTTCCACGACCTCGAATTTTTCAACCCCCTCTGTCGTAAGCTCCTTGCCCTGCCCCTCTATGGCCGGCTTTTTTTTAAATTGCACAGCCTCAAAGCGACGAATTGCGTAATTGAATTTCGCTCGAGGATAAAGAGATAATTGCGTGCAGAAATTTTTCCTGCCCTTTTTTTTTGCTTTTTTGTTCTCTTTGAACGAGCGAAAGAGATCGATCGCGTGGCTGTCGATGAAAAAAAAAAAAAAGCTAGCATGGCTTTCGCATACGTGCGGCAGTATTTCAGCACCGGAAAATACCGGGCACGATAACTTCCGGTACGAATAAAAAAAAAAGAGAATCCTCGAGATGTGAAGTATTTTTTGAAGTCGGTGGACACGATTTCTCCAAAAACTAATGCACCGATCTTATTGAAATTTTGCACACTTCTTCAAAATAGCATTGACTAGTGATTGAACGAAAGTTTTTTTTTTTTTTTCTCGATTACAACTAATTTTACAAGGCTATACGTAGTGTAAATTGTACCAAAAATCGAACTATTTTGCATACAGCTCTGGCAAAAATTAAAATTTCAATTTTTTTTTAAATCCTTCGTTCAATCACGAGCTATACTTATCTACTAACAGAAACAAAATTGGTTTTTTAATTTCAGATAAAGCTATGATGAGTTATCTGAGACCACCACGAGGACACTTTTTTTTTTAGGTGTCCCACCGGCTGAATTTCCCAAATATTATGAATGAAATTTTTTTAAAATATTCTTGAAATGTTGTTCTTTTGTGTGCTTAACATTTTAAATAATTTATATATTTTTTTTTTCTCGTACAATGGTAGAAGAAAATCTTTCGAAGAAGTTTTTTTTTTTACTTTTGGGTGCAAAAATTTGTTTTTACTTTCCGCCATTTACACCCACGTGCTTAGTTTTCCAGATATTTCGATTGCCCAACTTGCCCGACTGCTCAACACGTCCCCATCCTGCCCTACACGCCTATAATGGATTTGTACCAGGCCAATGTGAACGGCGAGCCAACGCCTTGATATTCTTGGGGTAGAAGGTCCTGGATCGTCCGGGCTGTAGATATTGGAAGCGAAGGTTCTTCTGTAATACGGAATGTACCTTCTATAATCCTGCTCGAAGTTCTATCCAGAGGAGCGAATCATAGCAGTACTGTAGAGAGCTTGGTATCCTACCACTTTCTCTCTCTCTCTCTCTCTCTCTATCTCTATCTATGGCTCTCTCTCTCGTAATGTTCGTCCTCAACGACGAGACTGAAGTCACCTAATGGTGGATCCAATGTGGTGGGAGGGGGCCTCTGAGATCTATATCTCTATATGTACGTCTTTCGTACTGCATCCCTTCGAGTATGGTGAAAGTGACTATGTGTCTTTGTGTGTATGTGTGTGGGTGGGTGTATGTAAGATAGCAGAGATAGGAGGTGGAGGAGGAAGGATATTCTGACCCTTAAAGTTACCAGGTCCTCACGAGTTTACCTCAATCAACGGCAAAGTTACGTGAGCCACTCTCAACGAATCTCTCCAAGGATATCCCCTCTCTCTCTCTCTCTCTCTCTCTCTCTCTCTCTCTCTCTCTCTTCCTCCTCCTCTCTCTCTCTCTGAAGGTAGGTTCCAAGCAGTTTTTGGACCAAATGGTACTAGATCATGCTGGACAGTACTTAAATCAGGCATTTCGCAATTATCGTCATTGGGTCCATTAAGGCCTTTGGAGACACTAGGATATTCCAAAAATCGATTTTTTTGTTTGTTCAAAATGTACCTTAGTACTTATAAAATGATATTGCAAAAGATTATCGGCTCGCCGCGCGTTGTGTTCTCGTTGAAGAGACGCGGTGTCGTTTTCCGCTCGAGTGTTATCTCGTGGCTCGTTTCCTCACGATATCGCAGGGACGTGATCTTAACAAACCACTGGAGGGCACCATGCCTAAGTACGTCCGGGACCCTGTTCATCGCCGATCTTTAATAGAGTTACTCCTCAGCCTTAACGGTTATTGCCTATGTCCGGATTCTTCTTTCTTGTGGTTCTTGAGGCTTGTTTTTTTTTTCTTTTTTTTTTCAATCGTCCTATGTACCGATAGCAGCGGTAACCGAGTTACCGCGAGAATAACGGCTCTTTCGGGCTGAGTCGTAATATCGTTGATAAGGGAATTCGGAGATCACATTTCGTAATCGAGAAAGCTCGGAGAAGTGATACGGGATACCTCGGAGTTTGTACTCGGAGAGTGGTTTTTTTTTTGACGTCCTGCTGAGTTTTTTGTTCTTCATACCGCAATTTTTTTATTTTTTATTCTGGTGACATTCTCTCTCTCTCTCTCTCTCTCTCTCTCTCTCTCTCTCTCTCTCTCTCTCTCTCTGTCTCAGGATGTGTTTGACAGCTAGTCTGCTAGTCTCCATCTCACTCTTTATATAAATTCGTAATTTTTATTTAATTTTACTAATTTTTGAAAATAATTTAGCTACTTGTCTATGTTTTTTTATTTACGTTTTGTCTTGTTACGTTATTTTTACTTTTTATTACGTAATTTTTACCTTTTATTACGTAATCTTTACCCATTATTACGAAATTTTTACTTTTTGTTACATAATTTTTACTTTTTTACGTAATTTTTACCTTTTATTACGTAATCTTTACCTTTTATTACGAAATTTTTAATTTTGTTACGTAATCTTTACTTTTTATTACGTAATTTTTACCTTTTATTATGTAATTTGTACTTTTTATTACGTTATTTTTATTTTTTATCGATTTACATCGGTTTTCTGCTTACATTTTTGTGACGTTACTGCAAGCATGTTACGTTATGCGATTAATAATTTTTGATTGTATTACTTCTCTCTGGATGCTTGTTATCTTTTTGTTTTTTATTTTTTATTACTTTGATTAGTTGTTTTTATATTTCATTATTTTTTCGTTACGTACAAGATTCAAACCAAAGCATATAATAAACCATCGATAACTCAATCAATCAATCTCTCTCTCTCTCTCTCTCTCTCTCTCTCTCTCTCTCTCTCTCTCTCTCTCTCTCTCTCTCTTTTTCTCTCTCTAGCTCTCTCTCTCTACATCTTTCTCGCTCTATCTAAACCTCTCTCTTAATACCTCGCGGTTTCTTTTCTCAAACGACCCAACATTTCGTTGCGGCAAGTACAATGAGTCGGGTTAACTGGCCGGAATCGTCAAGAATCGCAAAGAATTGCGCGTGGTGTAATGAATAGAAAGCTCTCGACAATGCCGTTTGAATTCGACGTTCGCGGTAGTGCCGGGCTTTAATAATAAAAGCGCCCACTTTGTCACGTCCATGTACTGATATACTCGCGCAATGCACGAAACGAGAATTTTCACGAGCTTTGTACACCCACACATGTACATGTACACACACACACACATATATATATATATATGAAAAAAATACTCACATTGAGAAATCCACAAAGAATGAGAGGGATCAAAGACAGCGCGAGATGGACCGGGGGCGAGTGTAAGAGAGAGAGAGAGAGAGAGAGAGAGAGAGAGAGAAATAGAGATGAAAAAAAATAATCTCTAAAAATACTGCTTATTCCGCGAAGGTACACATTAATGACGCGCTTCCTTTGACACTGACTCTTCAAAAATTGTTCTCCGCGGCCTCGCGCTTCAAGACAAAAAGAAGAAGATCCTCAACTCTCGTAATATCCTCGTTGCGGGGGCGAGATCGCGGCTTTAAAAACAAAAAATAAAAAACAAAAATAAAATACAAGAGCGCTGTTCGGCGCTGCGTCAAAGATAAAGCGGCAAGTCTCGTGGAAAAAAATTCTACCTCCGGACATTTGGTTTTTTTATTTCTTTTTTCTTACGCGAAACGAATTTTCCTTTATACGCAACAGCGCGCTTTCTTTCTTTTTTTTTTTTTATTTCTCGTACGTAATTCAAAGGACCCGGGAAATTAAAAATTTCCACCTCGTATATTTGGCGAATGAAAAAATTTCACCTGTCACGTGATATTTACATTTTTATTCATTTTTATTGTTTACGCCGAACGTGAACCGGGCTTGTTTTTTTTTTCTAATTATTTACGTAGAGTTTTGAGCGTTATAGAAAAAGGGCGAACAATTTTGCACCATTGTTCGGAAGTTACCATTGTTGGAATGCGAGAAAAATTCTTTTTATTTATTTTTTTTTTTTCATTTTTATTATTATCCAAATATTAATTTTTCATTGATTATCTTCCAAATTTTTCATTCATTTTATTTCAAACATTCATTATTGTCGAAAATATTCATTTTTTATTTTTATCTTCATTTTTCTACAGCTTTTGGTTATAAACTTTGAATGAGGATTTTCGAAATTCCTTCAGTGACTTGCGAAGCCTGAACGTGCAAAAAAAAAAAAAAAAATAAAAAAAAAAACAAAATAAAATAAAATAAAATAAAATAAAATAAAATAAAATAAAATAAAATAAAATAAAATAAAATAAAATAAAATAAAATAAAATAAATTAAAATAAAATAAAATAAAATAAAATAAAATAAAATAAAATAAAATAAAATAAAATAAAATAAAATAAAATAAAATAAAATAAAATAAAATAAAACAAAATAAAATAAAATACAGGAATAAGAGAAAAAATAGTTGCATCTCAACGATGCAAACTTTAATACTATTTTGCAGCGAGGGGAGGGGGGGTGCGAAAATGTACGATCGAGCGAATTAACTGGCATCGACGCCGATTTAAATCGATCGTTAAATTGTCGGTACGATTCTCTCGGGTTAATACGAATCGTGCGTCCATTATTATTATCACGAGGTAAAGGCACCGGAAAGGAAACTCTCTCTCTCTCTCTCTCTCTCTCTTACGCCCCCGGCGTGGGTCGATGGGGGCGAATTCTCGGGGCCGAAGAACAGCCCTTATCTGTATGCACGAAAGCTCGAAATAGATAGAGCCAAATAACAAGTGAGAGAGAGAGAGGGAGGGAGAGAGAGAGAGAGAGCTACGACTATTGCGTGGTTCACACGTTCGAACCAACATTTTACGACATATATAAATATATATATATATTTATAAATATACATATAACATCACGAAGAGAAAATACGACAAGAATGAAGGAAGCGAGAGCGAAATATAAACGAGAAGAGCCATGATGGGGCACAGAGTTGATGGCCCTCGTGCCGCTTTGGTAATACAAATTATAAAGTGGATCTCCCTACGACCGTAGGTACTACGTACCACTACCAATCTTTCAACTTTTACGATTCTCTCGGCCATATAACCGTACAACAGATCTCTTCTACATAGCTTTATATCGCGACGTGTAGGCTGTCAAATCCCGACCATAGTCAATTTGACGAAAGCTGATTTTCTATTTCAAACTAACTTTCGACCGTGTGTAATTTCGTCCGTACAAACTTCTCATTACTAGTTGCATCCCGTTAATAGGGGTTGCTTTTTTTTAAATCCTAAAACCCATGCAAAAAATTGCCGACACGAACAATACGGCCGATGTCTGGCCCAGTACTGGCTAAACGATTGTTGGCAACCATTGTTGGCCCAACATTCAAACAACGGTTCTGCCATTTTTTAGCCGATCCTCTTTTCGAAGCCTGGCATCCAGAATTAAGCCAATGTAGGAAGTTAACGACCTAGGGCCGACTGTTGGCGCAGACTGATGGAGCCGACAGTGGGCCAATACTGACTGCCATTAATTGTCTTGCGTTCATTTCTAATCCCGGCACCCGATACTATGCCAATGTCGGACCAGCTGTAAATTCTTTCATGGGTTGTGTCTCTTCCGAATTTTATTTAGATTAAGGCAGGCAACTCGATTTTCCTATAAAAACCTTAACATTCCGTTGCACCCCTGATTAAGGGTTGTTTAAAAGAAATCCTAATGCGTTTTATTATTTGTATTATTTGTTTTGAAAAAAAAAAAAAAAAAAAAAAAATAGGGTGTACTTCGGAAAAGCCCATACCGCCGATTAATTTGAAATTTCGTGTACCCATGTATTTTGATTCGTCGATCACGAATATGATAGTAAAAATATCCTCAAATCCAAAGCTTAGAAAAAACTGTTTTTTTTTTTTCAAAAGTTTTTCTATTTTATTTTCATGAGTGTTGATCTTAGAGAAAAATGTTTCCTACGAAAGTTGTAGCCTATAAAAATTTTGATCTTTTATGTTTCATACAGTTTTTGTCTAAAACCATTCTGTTTCGAGAAAAATGGCATAATACTCCAATAAGTACATTTTTCTAAATTCAATTTAAAAAACACACACAACACGCACGTACAGTCATATTGGAAAATGACATTTCACGGGCGCACAAAATTCAATTAAAAAAAAAACAGAGGTATGTGAAAAGCCGTTTTTTTTTTAAATTAAATTTTCATTCATTAGTCTCGGCCCGAAAAAGCTCTGTCAAAATTCTCAATAAACGAGAAGTAATAAAAATTATAAAAAAAACAACAATTTTGCCTTTTTCACTGAACAGTTGCTCGATTTTTGTGACATGAAAAAAATGTAATAAAAAAAAAGTGATTTCGTGATACAGTGTTTCGGAATTTCACACGAATTTTTTTTATCAGAATTCACTTAAAAAAAAAAAAAAATAAAGGTGATCTCGTGTATACAGAGTGTTTGGAAATTTTGTCGCTGAGTGGCCGTCACCATTTGAGGCACGAATTTCTCCGCGAGTTTCTCACGTTTCGGACGAGGGCATAAAAAAAAAGTAAAAAAAAAAACAGGAGCTTTCGAAATAGTATTTGTGGAAGTGCGGAAGGTCGCACTCGTGGCTCACGTCACACAAGAGAGAGAGAGAGAGAGAGAGACACGATCGACTTTGGAAAATAACATTTCATCGACTACCCTCTCTCTCTCTCTCTCTCTCTCTCAGCTTCCAAAAAGCAGCTCCTTCAAGGCTGCGACAAAAGAGAGAGAGAGAGAGAGAGAGAGAGGAGAGAGAGAGAGAGAGAGAGAGAGAGAGAGAGAGAGAGAAGAGAGAGAGGAGAGAGAGAGAGAGAGAGAGAGAGAGAGAGAGACTTTTCACGAGTCGCGAAGCGTGAAAAATCCACCGAGAGAAACTACATACGCGCACATATCCGGCGAAATATCGAAACGGAAGTTGGGAATGATTTCGTCCCGGTTTTTGTCAATGCGGCGAAAAGGAATTTTATCAAAATTTCGTTGACACCAATAGCCTCGAATCCGCCGAACTTAAAGTTCCATCGATATTATTGCGAGTAACCGACAAATTTTTACCTTCTCCGTCATACTCCAACTTTTCACTTCTTCTCCGTACATCACGTGATCCTTCTTTCTATTTTTCCCGCCCTTCTCCCCGTAGAAAAAGGTGGAATGAAATGGGACACTTGAGAAGAAGAAAAAAATTCATATGTACAAAATCAATGGCTTTTTTTAATAAACTTTTAAAAATTAGAAACAATATTTATTAATTCTTCGTTATATTATTAATTTTCTGCTTAATTGTGACTCAAGTGAGTTGACTCGACAACGAGTCAACGCTGTTGACTCGTATTTGCTTGTCACGCGCAAAAGCTCACTTTCCAGTCTACCCCGAGGCTCATTTTGCCCCCACCTTCGAACTCTTCTCGTCCTACACCTCGTCCTCGTCCTCGTATCTCGTGGCACATTCTTTCTCAAACGTGTCCCTCCCTCGCTCTTTTTTTTTTTCATCTCGCTCTCCGTGTACGCGATACATTTTTCTTCGCACCTACTAGAGCCCGCGGGTCGATCTCACACACCCTTGACTCGCAATTCCTTATTCACAGCCAGACCTGCAACCAACCAGTCCTCTGTGTCAGAAGGTCCCAAGTTTCGTGACGAACTCCCTTAGCGAGCATTATTCTCGTCGCTCGCCACGCGCCACGAAGAGATACAGAATTTTTATCTTTTATTCACATTCTGTTGGATATTGTTGAAAAGAGAGAGGGGTAGGGAGAAAGAGAGAGAGAGAGAGAGAGAGAGAGAGAGAGAGAGAGAGAGAGAGAGAGGAGAGGAGCGGAGAGGAGAGGAGAGGAGAATAGATAATAATAAAAATATATAAAAGATAATAAAAATAAATAAATCAAATAATAAAGATAATAATAAAGAATAAAGAGAAGAGGAGGTGAGAGGAGTGGAGAGGAGAGGAGAGGACGGGAGAGGAGGGGTGAGGAGGGGAGAGGAGTGGAGAGGATAGGAGAGGTGAGGAGATAATAATAAAGAATAAAGATAATAATGAAAAAGAATAAACAGGAGAGGACAGCAGAGAACAGGAGAGGCGAAAAGATAATAATAAAAATATATAAAAGATCATAAAAATCAATTAATAAAAAAATAAAGATATAATGAAGATGAATAAAGAGGAGAGGAGAGGAGAGGAGTGGAGAGGGCAGGAGAGGCGAGGAGATAATAATAAAGATAATAATAAAAAGATATAAAATAAATAAATAAAGATAATAATGCAGATGAATAAAGAGGAGAGGAGAGGAGTGAAGAAGACAGGAGAGGCGAGGCGATAATAATAAAGATAATAATAAAAATATACAAAAGATAATAAAAATAAATAAATCAAGTAATAAAGATAATAATAAAGAAGAATAAAGAGGAGAGGAGAGGAGAGGAGAGGAGAGGAGAGAGAGGAGAGGAGAGGAGAGGAGAGGAGGAGGGGAGGGGAGAAGGGGAGGGGAGAGGGAGA
>CAWVQM010000028.1:0-10870 GCA_963932345.1 Ophion ventricosus | reverse complement strand
TAAAAAAGACATGTTTCAGAAAAAAAGGCGTCATCGAAAAACTATAGGGTTTGTTTGGGTTTTTTTTCGCCTCGGTGCACACTTTTGAACGTGGCCATTTTTCGGCCGTTGAAAATTAACCGCAAAGTTTGTAGAACATTCTTTTCCTCGCTTTTTTCCATGGTAAACTTAAAAGGATATCAAAACCTACATTTTTGTTTTTTTAGAAAGTATCGTACGATTTTTTTTTCGCCCCAGCATTGCCATTTTTAGCTAAAAAAGACATGTTTCAGAAAAAAAGGCATAATCGAAGAACTATAGGGTTTCAGAGGAAATGTCAAGAGGTAAAAAGTTGCATGGGTTCATACTGGAGTGGCTAGAATTTTTTCAGAATTTTTGTTTAACATTTTTTTTACCATTGGAACTTTGATGAGTGGAGAGGCCAACCTGACAACGTTGGAATATAAGATTAATTTGAAAAATGACGAAAATTCCAAAAAAAAAAATTGATCAACCGTCACACAATTTCCGACAATTTTTTTATTTTTTATAACTCCATTATACGATATATTCGAATGATTGTTTCCCCGCAATTATGATCCCCGTGTGATGTTTTCGGTTATCGCATGTGTGGTTGATTGCGAAAAATAATTATTTTTTAAAAATTGCCGAACGTTCGCATTGCGGTGAGATATTGCCGCTATCGTTTCAACCGCTCTTGTTTTTATCGCAATGTTGCGACCGCATCTGTACATACGTATATATGCCGTGACGTCACGTCGTAAGGTGGATTTCTCGGTTCATGCAATCTGAATTTACAAAGCCGAATGACTCACGCACGCGATAAGAATCTTTTCTGATTTAATCTTAGATCTATTTTGTTGACGATTAGATAGTTATCGTTGATACATATTGTACTCTCGCGAATATAGATCACTTGGCTCGAAGTGAAACCATTTGGTAACATTTAACTCTTGCGATTTACAAGATTCGAGCCAATGCTGGAAACAAAGAATGCTCGGTGCTTTTTTTTTTAAATAATTTTCTTCAATGCTACATTTAAGGCGGGATCCTGAATTAGCCGGTTCGAAAAATCTATATTTTGAGGAATTTTTTTCGGGTAAAAAAAAAGCAAGTTTAGCGAAATTTTCAGATTATTTTATTACATGTCTGAACATAAGAAAACAATTTTTTTTAAAGAAAAATATCAACAGGCAACCGATTTTCATGCACATTCGTGCCACTGCTGTTTCCATGCGGCGTGACAAATGGAGCTTGTAATTTTCATCTGAAACAAAAAAACCAAAAACCATTTTAATTGTGACATATTTTTCTTCTATATGAACTAAAAAAAACGAAAAAATTGTTTAAATTTGAATGTTTTTTCGGGTTTGAAGTAGAAAATGTGCTTTTTGTGAAAAAAAATTATTTCAACTTGCTAAAAAAATTGTTAAGAATTTTTTTTTCGACAATGTTTTTAGTTCAAATAGAAAAGAAAACGATACTAAAGCGAACAAGCTTTGGTTTATTTCGATTGGACTTCTAGTTTTTTTGTAATCAGGTACGCCAAATTAGAAAAATCGTAAAAACGAAAACTCGAGAAAACGGGCTCCCGAGGGAAGGGAGCGCGCGCCCTAACTGCCCGAGCGCCCGTATACCTGCTCGACACTCCACTACGTTCAGTGCTGTATCTTTGGAAATATTTCGAATTGGGCTATAAAACTTTGTCTAGACATTCTTAGATACATCAGGAATAGATTTAAACAATAAAAAAAAATCGATTTTTTGGACCTTCTAATTCAGGATCCGGCCTTAAATTTAGAGGTTTCTCAAATTTTCATAATCGCAACATTCACGCGAAAGTGAGGTTATGTCGCTTCCCGTAAATAACTCCTCAACGTACGTAATTTCACGACCTAATGAACGATGGCAGCAGCTCTGCTCCACAACGGCGTGCAATGACCGTGAGCGTGAGAAGTGCGCATGCGCGGAGTACGAATTCGGGGATTTTTACGTACTAGTACGTAAAAGACCTCTCTTACGTACCGTTCACACGTACGAAAAAGCGAGGAAAACATGCTTGCATTATATAAATAAAATTAATCGATTGACTAATTATTTTGGATTGTTTTTTTCTGGAGGGTGAGGGGCACGGGGCTTTCTTTTTTACTTGCGATTTAGATCGACGAATTTCCTAATATCTTCGACCTCTCGAAAGTGGCTCCCTCTTAAGCTGTGCGCCATTGACCGAAATAGGTGATAGTCGGATGGGGCCAAGTCCGGTGAATATGCCGGATGAGGAAGAACTTGCCAGCCCAGGTTTAAAATAGTTGTTCGGGTCGTACGAGCAACGTGATGTCGAGCGTTATCATGAAGGAGAATGACTTTTCGCCTTCCGTGTTCTGTGAATGGCCTTTTTTGCTCAATTGCTTCGCTTAAACGATTTAATTCGTCACTATATCGTTCTGCAGTGATCGTCTGACCCGGTTCTAGAAGTTCATAATAAAGAACACCCTTTATGTCCCACCACATACACAAAAGCATGTTTTCGACGTTCATTTGCGGTTTGGGAGTTGATGTTGTTGGTTCTCCAGGGTCCACCCATGATTTTTTCCGCTTGGGATTCTCATAAAGGATCCATTTTTCATCCCCCGTCACGATTTTCCAGAGAAAGTTCTTCCTTCGTTGTTTGCTAAGCAACCAAAGACACGTGTTCATCCGTTGTTCGAGGTTATATTCGGTAAGTTCATGGGTGACCCATTTCCCGAGCTTCTGAATTTTTCCCATCGCGTGTAACCTCTTGGCAACGCTTGATCGATCAACTCCTAGTTGGACTGCAAGTTCTTCTTGTGTCTGTGAAGAATTTTGGACCAGTAAAGTTTCCAAATCGTCGTCCGAAAATTTTTCAGGCTGTCCAGTACGCGCACGGTCACTGAGTACGAAATCATTGTTTCTAAAACGTTTAAACCAATAATTGCATATTTCGTATGACACAATACTCTTCTCGAACACATAACAAATTGACTCCCACGCTTTGGTGGCACTTTTTCCTTGTTGGAATTCGTAAAGGATGCAGTGGCGAACGTGCAGCTTATCGGTTATTGCCATTGTTCTTGCTACTTTATTTTAAGATTATGATGCTCGCCCAATAAATTCATACAGCGTCTTGAACAGGGCTATGTCAATACTTTAAAATCCTAAAAGGACGTTGAAATATTTCAACTTGAAAGAGGATTCCCAGCCTGCTAGAAAAATCTGTAAAAATTAATTCACACACCTAATATAATGATCCCACTTATTGGTCCAGATCACTCATTGATTGTATCTAACGAAAAGTGGTTTGCATTGATAAAGAAAACGTTAATTTATCACGTGTAAATCAAATGGAGAATCAAAAAACCTTATGAGTCACCTGTTAAAATTAACCTACAGTCTACTCCCATCACGAGCTTCTTTGTTTCACTATGGAGCAATATTTCAAGCAGAGAGAGCCCGAATCGGAGAGATTATTTTTTTTTTGGGCTACTCTAATATATATATATATATATATATATATATATATATATATTGCAAAAAATGAGCTCTATTCATGTAAATTCGAAGTCGACGTACAGAGTTTTTCGTGCATAAATGTATTATGTATAGAATTATGACAGGATCGACAACTTTTATGTGTTTCCATGCGAAAGAGAAGGAATAATTGTTCTCCCGTTGCGACGATTCATCGTCAAATCGATAATCGAAACAACGTTCCTATTATTATTCACCTGAGCCAATCGGGAAGTATCACACATGTATCATAATTACGAAGGCAAACATCGGGCTGCCGAGTCTTCATTGTACATGTATATATATATATATGAGGTATTCCAGCCCAAGTGTGTAAACCCGTGACCCTGACCCTCTCGGATTTCTTTGATTTTTTTTTCATATGATCGCATTGAGTCTAAAATACACCCTCATAATTTTTTTAGATTTTTCCAAACATCCCTTATTTCAAAAAAAAATGTTTAAAAAAAAAACGCCATTTTTTTTTAATCTAAAAAAATTCTGAAAAAACCGTGATAATGTATAAAAATTTTCAAACTATCACCCGTAGTGGGCAGATTTTTTTTTCTGTGTGTTTACAAGCTATTAACGTTCTCCAAATTCCAAAAAAATCTCAAATAGCTCACCTTGAGCAGATACTGAATTATTTTGCTACTCAAATTAATTTCATTGATGATTGTCGAATAATAAAATAGGAATTACCGACAAGTAGAATTATTTATACCTATTTTGAAAAAAAAACATATTAAGAACCCCAGAGCGCTATATCATGTTGTGGAGCATTATTCAGGCAATACGAAGTCATTATTCTCATTTTAAGGTTTATAATTCGTATTGCATTATTCGAAAATCATCAACGAAATTAATTTGAGTACGAAAATAATTCAGTATACTGCTCAAGGTGAGCTAGATTTTTTTGGGAATTTTGAGAACGTTAATAGCTTGTAAAACACACAGAAAAAAAAATCTGCCCACTACGGGTGATAGCTTGTAAATTTTTATATATTATCACGGTTTTTTCAGAATTTTTTTAGATTAAAAAAAATGGCGTTTTTTTTTAAACATTTTTTTTTAAATAAGGGATGTTTGAAAAAATCTAAAAAAATTATGAGGGTGTATTTTAGGCTCAATGCGATCATATGAAAAAAAACTCAAAGAAATTCGAGAGGATCAGGTTCGCGGGTTCACACACTTGGGCTGGAATACCTCATGTATAAATAATTTGCACATACGTTCGTTTGTGTGTTCGAGACGATAGGATAATCGTAAGCGTGCAGCATACCGATATATCGGTAAACAGCGAATGTCAATCGCCAATCCGATCGTACGTGGCTCATGTGACGAAAGAGAATAAAAAAATCATCTGCAATAATCCGGATGATATTGTTGAACATGATTGCTCGCGCAGTATTGAAAAAAAAAAAAACATTTTCAATAACTTGTACAATTGAAGAAAAAAAAACGCGAAGATATATGAAAATTCATGAATGATGAACCGTCGTAGAATCAAACGAAGATAAATGTAACTCACGATTATTATAAATAGTTGAGATACGGATTAAAAAAATCCCTGCGTTGAATCCACGCGGATTAATTCTCGTTTCTTCGTCTTCAGTTTTGTATATTGCACTTCTCGACGTGTACTTTTCAAAGTATACACACATATACGAACCCCCCCCACAGACACACACACACCTATATATATTTATATACGGAGTTGGAAAATTCACGGGGGAAGTTTCTTACGCGGGGTCGAAGCGCCCGGAGCTTTTTATTCTCTCCTTGCGCGCAATGAAAGAGTATGCTTGAGAATACGAAAAAAAATAAATCGAAACGGCAGGTATGAAGGAAGGAAGGAAAGAGAGAGAGAGACAGAGAGAAAGAGAGGTGGAACGAATCAGAAAAAAGTTAAAAATAATAAATAAATGTCAACGAATGAAGGTGAAAGATGACAAGGTGTGAAAAAATCGCGCACAGTGGACACGGGATATACCGATTTTTTTCTCACGATACCGGCAAATTCCGTGCACACATTTATATATCTATATATATATATATATATATATGTATGTAGCTAACTCGTGAGCGCGTCAGGTGGCGAACACTTCTAAGTCGCGCGTCAAAGCAAGACTGGCCCAGTCCCATCGCATTACGCCGCTATTATATTCCGGGCCAGCATCCGCAAGCTTTCTACGCATAACGAGTGTATGTGTATTCATGCGAAGCGCTCGTATACACATATGAGCGGAAGCGCGTTGGTATGTACATCCAACACACACACACACACATATATATATATATGACGGATGTATACACACATGAATAGATATATACATATGAGGTAGACTACAAGCAATGCTTGATGCAGTCGCCGGCAGATCAGAAGCTCACGCGGTGAGCGAGTGAAAACTGGGAGAGGGAAAATACGAAGGAGAATCGGACTCGAGAAGTGCATTTATATTATTAAATTTTCGCCACTTTCGGCGATGACGTTTTTTTTTTTTTTATCGTAATGCACGCGTGCGCGCATACGGAGAATTCTTTCACATTCGATCTTTAATCGATAAACCAATAAGGATGAATGTCCACAAATTGATAAAAATGATAAAAAAATTGATAAAAATGAATAAATAAATCAAAGATTCGGTAGGCTCGATTTTTACGGTAAGTTTTAACGTTGAGGAGGGTACGATCGTGGTGACGAATCCAACTTTCGGGTTTGAAATTTTTATATCACGTTGACCCCGAGCAGAAAACTAATCAGGCTGCCTGAGGATCCATCAGGGCCGGATCTGGGATCAATAAGGCGCCCTGATCAGGTACGCCTGATTTGAGCCAGACAGGGGCCTGAGCAGGGATCAATAAGGCGCCCTGATCAGGCACGCCTGATTTGCGCCGGATAGAAGCTTTATCAGGTATCAATAAGGCGCCCTGATCAGGCACGCATGATTTGCGCCGGACAAGGGCCTGTGCAGGGATCAATAAGGCGCCCTGATCAGGCACGCCTGATTTGCGCCGGATAGAAGCTTTATCAGGTATCAATAAGGCGCCCTGATCAGGCACGCATGATTTGCGCCGGACAAGGGCCTGTGCAGGGATCAATAAGGCGCCCTGATCAGGCACGCCTGATTTGTGCCAGACAGGGGCCTGAGCAGGGATCAATAAGGCGCCCTGATCAGGCACGCCTGATTTGCGCCGGATAGAAGCCTTATCAGGTATCAATAAGGCGCCCTGATCAGGCACGCATGACTTGCGCCGGACCGGGGCCTGAGCAGGGATCAATAAGGCACCCTGATCAGGCACGCCTGATTTGCGCCGGATAGAAGCCTTATCAGGTATCAATAAGGCGCCCTGATCAGGCACGCATGACTTGCGCCGGACAGGGGCCTGAGCAGGGATCAATAAGGCGCCCTGATCAGGCACGCCTGATTTGTGCCAGACAGGGGCCTGAGCAGGGATCAATAAGGCGCCCTGATTAGGCACGCCTGATTTGCGCCGGATAGAAGCCTTATCAGGTATCAATAAGGCGCCCTGATCAGGCACGCATGACTTGCGCCGGACAGGGGCCTGAGCAGGGATCAATAAGGCGCCCTGATCAGGCACGCCTGATTTGCGCCAGGCAGGGGCCTGAGCAGGGATCAATAAGGCGCCCTGATCAGGCACGCCTGATTTGCGCCGGATAGAAGCCTTATCAGGTATCAATAAGGCGCCCTGATCAGGCACGCATGACTTGCGCCGGACAGGGGCCTGAGCAGGGATCAATAAGGCGCCCTGATCAGGCACGCCTGATTTGCGCCAGACAGGGGCCTGAGCAGGGATCAATAAGGCGCCCTGATCAGGCACGCCTGATTTGCGCCGGATAGAAGCCTTATCAGGTATCAATAAGGCGCCCTGATCAGGCACGCATGACTTGCGCCGGACAGGGATCAATAAGGCGCCTTGATCAGGCACGCCTGATTTGTGCCAGACAGGGGCCTGAGCAGGGATCAATAAGGCGCCCTGATTAGGCACGCCTGATTTGCGCCGGATAGAAGCTTTATCAAATATCAATAAGGCGCCCTGATTAGGCACGTATGATTTGCGCCGGACAGATTGGGCCGGAAAGATTGGGACGGTCATCGCCAAAACCGGAACAAAAACTAAAC
Source organism: Ophion ventricosus (assembly GCA_963932345.1). Lineage (NCBI taxonomy): Eukaryota > Metazoa > Arthropoda > Insecta > Hymenoptera > Ichneumonidae > Ophion > Ophion ventricosus. The sequence goes on along the minus strand of CAWVQM010000028.1, from coordinate 3,197 downwards.
GATCAAGTCAAGTAAAATAAAAACTTAAACTTTAAAAAAATGTTTTCATATGTTTCATATTTTTAATAACGTTAGTAAACTTGATAACGTGTAACTGCGATAATAATTTAATAAATGTTGATCTGTTTTTAAACAAAAAATTAATCAAATGATTGAGCCAGATGACACGCATGTCTCAGGCTGGATGAGGCACCTGATCCGGGCCAGATAAGTTGCTTGATCCGAGCCAGATATAGTGCCTAATCCGAGCCTGGTAAGGTGCCTGATCCGGGCCTGATAAAGCGCCTGATCAGAGCCTGATAAGGTGCCTGATCCGGACCTGAATTTGCAAAAGCGTTACATCCCTGATCAGGGCCGGATTAAATTTGCCTGATCCGGCCCGGATTTGCTATTGTGGCAGCCTGATCCGGTCCGGATTTCATCCTGAACAAATTTCTGCTCGGGACGAATACGTTTTACATCGTTTGAAAAAATTTGAGCTATAATGACGGTTTTTTTTTTCGTAATAAAATAGCAAAGTCGAGAACTTTGAGCTAGTGTAGCGATACGTCGTCTTATGGAGACGGTCGAGCGTAAGTGCGGTGATCGGGGTTTTGGTGCTCACGTATCCAACTAAGGTCGTTTTCCCGAGTCGAAAACTAAGGCCGAAAACTTTATTCGATTCGGCCGAAATTGTAAAAGTTGGCCTACAGTTGGCGACTTAGACCGAAAAAACGACGATTCTTTTAAAATCGCAATAATTCAGGCGACTTATAAACCGGAACGTACCGAAAATGTGGCGGAAAAAAAAAACGCCGGAACTTAGTTCCGGCGTTGTTGATCGGCCTAACGGGTTGCAGGCTGAAGGTACGCCGAAACTTGGGATTTCAGCTTACATCAGTCAGCGTTCTGCTCAGGCCGAAAATATGCCGATACTCATTTTTTCGGTCTACTGATCGACGTCGCAGGTTACAGGCTCCTCATTATCAATCGAACTCACAAGAACAGTTCAACAATTGGCAGAATTCAGCTAATCAAAGCTCAAATTTTACACCACTTTAACTCCTAATTTTACATCACTTTAACTATCAACTAATTTACTCAACGCTCTGTATAAATTCATTATTTTGAATAAAAAAAAAAAACACGGTGAAAAGGATCTTCTTTATTATCGTAGAGATTTAAGAGGAAGCAAGATCTAATTGCACTAATTATCACTCATTATATTACCAAATATTGATACTCGATGGGGAGACCGAAATTCCAGATTTCTGCGTGTTTTCGGCCCGAGCAAGCGGGCTGATGAAGAGGCCGAAATTGTAAGTTTCAGCGTGTTTTCGGCCCGAGAAAGCAGGCTGACGGAGAAATCGAAATCCCGAGTTCAGGCGTGTTTTCGGCCTGCAAAGCCTGGCCGGAATGGTTCGCTATTCCGGCCGGTTTTCGACGTGAATTCGGTCTAGACCGAAAACACGTCGGAAAATAAGACTTTTATTTTTCGACTCGGGTTGGAAAACTGAAATTTGATAAATTAGACGTAATGGATATTGTGAAGAAAAAAAACGAAAATTCGAACTTCACTGTGCAGTTCAAGCACTACGTTTTAAAACGATTTCGACTTCCGGTTGAATATTATTATAATGACGAAATACATAGAATTGCCAACGTTGGGCGTAACCCGAGTCGAAAAATAAAAGTCTTATTTTCCGGCGTGTTTTCGGTCTAGACCGAATTCACGTCGAAAACCGGGCGGAATAGCGAACCATTCCGGCCAGGCTTTGCAGGCCGAAAAAACGCCTGAACTCTGGATTTCGGTTTCTCCGTCAGCCTGCTTTCTCGGGCCGAAAACACGCAGAAATCTGGAATTTCGGTCTCCCCATCGAGTATCAATATTTGGTAATATAATGAGTGATAATTAGTGTAATTCGATCTTGCTTCTTCTTAAATCTCTACGATAATAAAGAAGATCCTTTTCACCGTGTTTTTTTATTCAAAATAATGAATTTATACAGAGCCTTGAGTAAATTAGTTGGGAGTTAAAGTGATGTAAAATTAGGAGTTAAAGTGATGTAAAATTTCAGCTTTGATTAGCTGAATTCTGCCAATTGTTGAACTGTTCTTGTGAGTTCGATTGATAATGAGGAGCCTGTAACCTGCGACGTCGATCAGTAGACCGAAAAAATGAGTATCGGCATATTTTCGGCCTGAGCAGAACGCTGACTGATATAAGCTGAAATCCCAAGTTTCGGCGTACTTTCAGCCTGCAACCCGTCAGGCCGATCAACACGCCGGAACTAAGTTCCGGCGTTGTTTTTTCCGGCGCATTTTCGGTACGTTCCGGTTTATAAGTCGCCTGAATTATTACGGTTTTAAAAGATTCGCCGTTTTTTCGGTCTAAGTCACCAACCGTAGGCCAACTTTTACAATTTCGGCCGAATCGAATAAAGTTTTCGGCCTTAGTTTTCGACTCGGGAACAGCTGATTCCTTCGACGAGCGTAACCCTAGCTCTGTAGCGAGATTCTGTAACTCGGGGCTGTATTCATAGTCAGGTCTCAAGTCGACTCTTGAGACTATCTTCACAAAGACGATCTTATTGGTCAAGAATCATGTTAATCCTAGAATGGTAACCTTAATTTTTTTTGACCTATTATGGTAACCTGGGGTGATAAACCACCCCAATTTTGAAAAATTCATATCTCCGGTAAAATTTCACGAAAAGGGTTCAACTTGGGCTCATTCTTTTCGTTTTTTAATGCAGAATCACGCAAGCCTACGGCGATTCCGCTTGAAGTAGGAAAAGTTAGTAAAAAATTAGGTAAAAGGGTGAAAAAACATGAAAAATTCCTAAAAAATGACATTTTTGATTGAATTTGCAATATCTCCGTTGATTTTTTAACGTAATTGAATAAATCCAACGGCATTATAAAGTGAAAATATACAGTTTGAGACAGGATGGTTAGTTTTACTGATTTTCGAAAAAGTCTATTTATTCCGAGAATCGAAGTCTGGGAATTTAAAAGAAGTCACGAGGTACTAGTCTGGGAATTTAAAAGAAGTCAGTCGTAAACGTGAGGAAGGGAGAAAAGACGCGAGATTTAATCTCGCCTGGGGTGGGTTTTCACCCCAGGTTACCGTTCTAGGGTTAAGATCGCAGACATTTCATAGTCTTCAAATAAGACGGTTTTAATAAAGACGACTTTGCCCAAGATTGTTTTATTAT
>CAWVQM010000027.1:0-36338 GCA_963932345.1 Ophion ventricosus | reverse complement strand
CAGCTGATCTCCGCTTTGGTGGATAATGACCCTAATTCTGTTTAGGCTTAAAAACAACAGTTCCTTACTGAAGAACAGCTCGATTTCCTTGCGAACCATTGAAAAAGGCACACGTCATGTGTCCTTACGTCTTCATACTTCAGGCTTATTGATAGGACGTTTCGTTTCCGGTTAACAACAACAACTGCAACAATAATTATAATAATAATAGAAATATCGATGATAACAACGATACAAATATTTTATATAAATATAAACGTACATTCCCATGTCTCATCGATCGAGATTCGCTCTCGATGAAAGGGTCTGCCCTTTCAAACGCATGCTCAAAAGTACACATCGTGCCATCGCAATTAGAGTCTCGACTCGATTTTTCTCGGCGTCCCTTTCGTTCGTCATTATACAGTAATTTTCGTGTAATAAACATTCTGTATGTACAATGAAGCCCAAAGCCCAATATCCTCGTAATAATATTGCATCGCTCTCTCATGTACGGTGTATCGTTGCTACACGATCGAGGCCTTCCTCTCGTAGTCCTGTTCGTATATCTATCTATATATATTGCTCGCGCGCGCGCTGTTACATTGCCTTATCGGCAAATCGCCGGCTAATCATCATCAATCACTATCGAGCATTGAGACTATAAGTATATGTACGGTACCCTCTCTCTCTCTCTCTCTCTCTCTCTCTCTCTCTCTCTCTCTCTCGTACACGAGAAATATACGTTAGACAGTGTGGGGAACAATTTTTTTTTTTAACATCGCTCTCCTTCGTTGCCTCACGACCTATACGCCAACAGAAATGCACACACACACGAATACGTATGTATACGTGCAAACAGTACATTAAGCCAACAACAAGTTACATCGTCTACGTATTAGATCCCCCGAACATGTGACTTTCATCTATGGGCATTAGCGAATGACGCTCGAGTTTTTTGCTCCTCTCCCAGTTGATCTTCGCTCGATATATACGTTAACATCAATATATGTGTGTTTGTCTATACGTATATATGTATCAAAGGGTATGGTGTAGATGCGAATAAGTATGAGGAGAGAAGAGAGTTGATGTCTGGTAGAGGAGAGGAGGGAACAAGAATCCGGTAGAGAGCGAAGAGAGAGGAGCCAAACATGGATCGGCGGAAATACCCGATCTGGAGCGATCGTCGCCAAATATCGGCCCATGATTACCATAGGGACGGAATAAACAGTAATCGAGCAGCGGCTCCAAAGAAGAAAACATTCGATAACGCTCGATATCAACGGTGCGCCAACTATCGGAGAGCAAACACAATCGCCGGCAAGAAAAAACATCTTCAAAATATCGATCGAATCCTGGAAGAAGTCATTGAAACATAATCTCAGTAGGAACTGTGATCCGGCCATCAAAACGTCAATACGGTCCGGATCGTCTCATCAACAAACCCTCACGCTAGAATAATCGGGACATATATATATATATATATATTCTAGCTTCCGCCCACAGCTTCGCCTGCATGAAATTTATCCCATAGAAACTTCATTACCAGTTGCACCCTTTATTAGAGATTGTTTTGAAGAATATTTATACCGAGTTTCCAATTGATACACGCAAGGTATACAATTTTCCACACAAATTTTTACATCCCATTTCACTCTCTAAAGGGTTGATTTTCGAAAAATCCTTACTTGGCGCACCTCTACACCTTCTAAGAAACATATCTTCCAAGTATCAAGTTGATACATGCAAGGAATATATTTTTCCATACAAACTTTTACACCCCATTTCACCCCCTTAAGAGTTGATTTTTGAAAAATTCTCTCTTGGCGTACCTCTACACCTTCTAAGGAACATATCGTCCAAGTTTCGTGCTTCTATCTTCAGTGGTTTAAGCTGTGCGTTGTCTATATGCCAGTCAGTCAGTCAATCAGTTAAGGAACATTTTTATATATATAGATGTATAGGTTTGTCAGATAAACAATCTCCGTCTTTTGTAAAGGATACATGCATACATGCATATAAGCTATCACTAAAGTATAAAGAACATTGTAAAGAAAAGAATGGCGAAATTTAATTAATCTAAAGCCGAAAGAGCCATGTTAATTTATGAAATATCCGTGAAATGAAATAAAAACATTATATTCGTGTGGCAAATAAGTTCGTTCGGTTTATGTCATTAACTGCACTCGAAAAACCCGAATGATCTTATTTTCCAACTCAATACAATCGAAACAAGCACATTATAAATCTGATTATAAACGAAACGGCATTGATCTTCTTGCGAAATAACAATAAATTGAATAGGTAGACCGAAACTCGTTACAAAAGACAAACGTCGAAGCGCCCAAGTCGCTCGTTACCTTTTGTCGCATGAGGCCCGTTTTTTACCTCCCCTATCATGGTGACGTCTATATTTAAAATAAATATATCGAGTTGTTTGTGCAGCGAGCATGTACGGTAACGGCGGTACGAATAGTCGTGAGAGCGAAGTCTCGCCTGATGCACACGATCGAACATTCTCGCTCTATTACAGGTAACAAGTACGAGACGCGGAGAGGGTGTCTCAGTGGAGCTCCGGAATAATTGGAACTGTTCCGAGCCGCTCCGTGTTGGACTAGAATCCACCTGATCGCACATGCTCCGACGCCGGGTGGACGCACCATGCTCGGTCTAATTCACGGCCACACACACGCACACACACACTTGTGTGTTAACAGGACTGGCTGCGTGTAGCCATAGGCTATATGCAATTACAAGTGTGCGTACGTGTGCATTTGCATAGCATGTGTATATTATGTCGAATGGTTGAGTACCGGCTACATTGACACCACAAGAGCCGCGAGCCAGAATGAACGATCAGCTAACGAGAGGAAGCATCTTAATGAATTGCTTGCTTGTTTAATGGACTCTCGAAGTGCCTATAGGTATCTCTAAGTAATGATAAGTATCGTTTGATTCTTCACCATCCGCTTATTACAGCCATATGTGCGGAGCAGGTGAAAATGGAGCCGGAAGAGCTGCAGATATTTATTCAAAAGGGGAAACAAGTTAACCCTGAGTGCGGGAGAAGTACACAGGCATTGTTATGCAAAAATGCCTGAGAAAAAATGAAATGGAATGCCTGAGAAACAGCTGTTTCTGAAAAAAGCAAGGATTTGTGCATATGCATAGTGGGTGTTGATAAATTCATTGGGGATGACATAATTGGAATGAAAAAGACCAACCTGCAGCGGATAAGTAAATTCCAATTACTTTTTGGGTGGCTTGTATTAATTCCAAGGCATACAAACGATTACATTCAAAGGAAACACAAATAAGCCTAAGCAAAATGAACCCAAAAGTTTAAACCAAAATCCTAAAGTCACATAAATTGGCCATTCCTGCCTCGTAAAGTACGCCTTACTCGACTTCGAAATGATGATTTTCTGAAGCTCGTTTTTCCCTGTGAGCAGTTCTAGCTTCCGTAGAATCTTCTGATTGTCCGAGTCACGCCATTGCGGCCTCTCAATCCGGTCGTATTCAAATCGCTATAACTTTTTAAATATTAGGCATTGCAAAATTTCCTTTCGAAAACATATTTTTAAGAGTATATACTTTAAGAAAATGTCAACAAATCTATTTCTTAAATTTTTGCACTAGAATACCGCCCCAAATTACGTACAACGGAAAATCTTCTGGATTATCTGTCTCCAAAACATAGAGAAGACAATCCAATCTGTTTGATGACGTTTTATTTTTCCTAAGTTCATAACGATCTGCCGTCATGCACATCATTCTGCCTTCATACCTTTGTATTAATTCACCGAGACGAATCAAGGTGAAGAACACCATCAATGTATCAGTAATGAACGATCTAAAAGAACAATCACAAGGCATTGATTACGATAGCTACGAAGTCCAGATACTTTTTGATAGGTTGGAAGATTGCCAACAGTTCGAAGATTGCCGACACATGGTAAAAAGAAAGAAACGTCGTACAATTTCAGAGCCGGACCAGCCTGCCTTAACGATGGTTTACGGTCGCTACGCCCTGGGTCTCACCCGATACCATGCGGATACCACTGCATTGTGCATCGTACAGGTAGAGAAGCGCGAGGGTATGTAGGAAAGCATGCGCGAACCAGCCATACGAAATAATCCACGGGGCCCCGCCAGCGACGACGAAGTTATACGATGTACCGTAAATCCATAATGAACCCCGATAGATCTCGCGGTTGTAACCCGTAACGAACGGGATTTGCAAATCTCTCCTGCCTCCTCATCTCCATGAGAGGTGAGGAGGGTGTGTGCAAGACTGTGTGTGAGTACGACGATCCGCCAGCGCCACAATATGTACAAAGGGAGAGTCAAGTGAATCCATTGCCAAAAACGTGCTGTTGGAGGGTGCACCATTGAAATGCGTTACGAATTGCTTTTTTTCAAACTACCCAAACTTTCTTCCGGATATCAAATTGTCAAAAAAGACTAATATGTTTCTTGAGATCTCTGTCAAGGATTCACAACGTGAAGCCCAAATTGGCGAAAAGAAAGTCTGGGCTACTAAACTTCCGTTGAGTTCCATTGATTCCACCTTCAATATTACGCGGTTAAGAGGTATCGGAAGAATCATTTCATAATCCTTAGTCCTTGAAAATTAATGTTCGTAACTACATTATATCTACAATACCATGATCACCAGAATGGAACGCCCTGGTACTTGATTCTGCTTCCAGTTTAATCATCACATTTCGATAAGTTCTGTAGTCCCATTGGGCTGATGTGCCCCATCTCGTTGAAGAACAAATGAATCCTGAATAAATGAATGACGTCCTTTCAGGTCGATATGGAAAAAGTTAACAATGAAGAAATTAAAAAACTATCGCGTTGCATTCCAGAGATGCGAAACCCCAACACCATATACAAATACGGAATAAAATCTTACCAACAAAAAGCGTCGATAGCTTGCGGATAGCCCCTCCAGACTCGTTTATATGACGTTGAATGAAAGATTCTCCTTCAAATCAGCATTTCAATGCGTTTTTCTTCATAGACCTGATCGGCAACGTGACGAGGTACTTGCGCGAGACAGCGATGTAACGAACCCACATTCTTATCGGCCTACGCTATATTTCATTCCCCAAGGGTACACGCACAGCTAGGAAAAACCAGCAACAAACAATTCCAGAGCAAGAACACACGAATGTTTTTACGAGTAGACCCTGGCTTCCTAGTAACGAAGTAAAAAGGGGGTCTTAAAAGCAGTCCGCGTAAATACCTCGGGTTGTGCCCAACAGTCTTGCCTAGTTAGACATTCTCGTGATTAACGAACATTTATTGCCCGCTTTTCGACGAGTAAGAGAGCAAGGAGCCATCTCGTGAGAGTGTCTGAATGTTTGTACGTGATGGCTGATGATGATTGGTTGGGCAACCAACGAAGCCACGACCGTATACCCTTTAGCGAGTGCTCGCGTGTCTCCTCCTTCGTGTTACTAATATCGCGAGGAGCAAGAGAAATATTATTGTACATAACAAAAAAGGAGCGAAATTCATCGGTCTTTGTAAAAAAACATCTATCCGGACGAACCATTGTGGTGGATTTAAAAGTAGAACAAGACCATGTTTTAGATTGTGCAAATGACAGATTCGTCTCAGGTAGAAAAAGGGACAGTAATTTGATCCTGTTGAATCAAGTCAAATAGGCAGAATGTTGGGCGCATCTCGCGCCTTTTTTTTTTGCCCGAACGACAATACTGTCGGTTTTTCTTCTTGCAAAAATGTACTAATGGAATTTTGCAAATCCCGCTGGAAATTCAGAATGAGTAGCTTGCTCGCAGATGAGGCTCGATGAGAGACGACGAAACTTTTTATGAACGTCTTCCGATTCACATTTTCAAGATCCGCGTTGGAATTGTGGAAGATCATGGCGTTAATTTTTATTTTTCAAATCAAATATAAAATCTATGGCTTTAGATAATGTATGTGAGCATTGCACTTAAATTTCATAATAATACGTAAAATATATTGATTCTGGTAAAAAAAAATAAAGTTAGCTTACCGCCACGCTACTTACACCAACGGTAACTTTAGACTGGGGTAGATACCCACCCCGGGTGCTCTTGAGAACTGTTTTGCTTAACAACCAGCGGGCAACTGATGGCACTGCCGACTTGCTCACAATGCCAGGTAGTGGAACTAAATTATAATCAGGGTCCCAGTTGACAGTGTCGATTTATAGCTTGGGGGCGTACTTTAAAAGTCAACGGGGGTGGGTTCTAGTTGGATTAAGAATAGGATAGGTTCTAGAGGTCATTAAGAATACGATGAATCAACAAGGATGGATTCTAGAAGTTACTGAGAAAGAGCTGGATCACCTGAAATCCTATTCTTAATGACCTAATCCCTCAATGACCTAAATCTGCAAAAGAGATTTTGGACAATAACAAACATAAAGAATTAAAAAATCTAATGTTGAAAACTTCATCGCGATATGCGAATTAGAACACCTAGGTCAAAAGGGGGCTCACCTTTCAATCTAATGAAATGCAAGCTTGCTTTGTATTCCAGAGAAAAATAAAATCCCAACCCCGATCGCGGCCCTAAAGGTGATTAAAAAAGAAGACGAAAATCACTGCTCATATATTTTTCCCCGTATTTTTTGTTTCGCCTCTTTGGTTGTGTGCCAATTTTGTGACTCAAATTTGCGTAGAGGGGAATAAATTTTAGTGAGCGTGCCGGGTGCGCAGTCTTGTCCGCTATACTCTGTAGACCTCGACCAGTCTCCCTCGGTATTAAAGTCTGTAGCCGCAAGCGTTGTGTACGATGTAGCGCAGGGAGGAAGCGAGAGCAACGAGACTCCTAGGTTAATGCCTAGGTATATACACGGAGTCATGGCATATATATATATATATATATACGTCCTGGGATCCGCAGCGTCGGGATACCTAGTTACACGGTGCCCGGTGACTAATGAACCTTTACAGTCACCTTATGTCCGACTCGCGGGAGTACCGAAGTAAGTTTATTGCCGATGCTAATTCACGAGTTGCGGCAATTAGTGGACGTTGCGAGGCATACACTCGTGTGCATACATACGCTCATGTACATACGAATGCACACGGACTCGATACGGTGGAGGGATCAATGAGGGAAAGGGAGCCGAGAGTCAAGGTAAAAAGAGATCCAACATTGGAGAAGGGTCTCTGGGGGATTTCTCGTGTGGAGGATCTAGGCGGTTGTTCATTTTTCATGAGAATGCAGTTGGCTCCCCGGAATAATTTTGATACGCATATAAGACATCGGTATGTGTATTTTTTCGATTGGAATAATGTTCTGTCAATATTAGGGCGTTCTTCAATTATGAATGTCACATTGTTTGAACTGTCAGGGTCGATAACATTGAGATTGATAACAGCGGAGGGTTCTATCCCAATAAAATGTCTCTTGATTTTAGTGATGAAATTTGCATCACTAGAATACAACAGAAATTTCATTTCAATTATTTCCTTTCTTCTTTTTTAACCCTCCGACGGCATTCGGGATCATTTCGACCCCAATCGCGCAGCTCTGAACTTTTATCCCACGGCTCCGAGTTCGAACACATATTTCAATGAATTATTTATTTCTCAAAATCTAACTGTGCAGCTTCAAAGTCTAATGAATCTGCTACAAAAAATATCGCGACATTTTTTAAAAAGTGCACACTTTTCGAGATACTCAATGCCGGAAATCCGTGTGCCCTGAAAGGGTCAATATTGTCGAAAATCCATTTTTGCAGATTTAGGATGTGAACCCTCGGAAAAAATCGTTCGAGTGTTTATTTCGTGCATCGCAGGACGATGGTGTTGAGATTTGCATCCTTGGAATGCAACAAAAGTTCCTTTTTTTATATTTTTTATATCTTGATTTTTATTATTGTGCAAAATCTTTTTTTTTTGTAGACTCATACTGCAGATCTCTAAATAAATATCCAAGAAAATGGTTTATGGATTTTTATAGGCGAAATCTGCAAAAAGAAATTCAAGCAATCCGGAAATATTCATTCTCTTTGCATTTCACGGATGCAAACTTCAATCTCATACAGGACAACGGTAATGGGAAATAAAAGAGCCAACGAATGTCACGCAATCAGTATTTCATTGCGGACTGGGTTATCGTTGAAGACATACTTCGAAAAATTCGTCTTGATGAAGGTTCGTTATTTCTCGTCAGATTTTCGGGGCAGACACCCTCGTTCGTATATGTGGTCAGCGATAGGGGAAACAATAGGTACGATTGTCCCTTCCTACGGCATACGATAGCGTACCTATTTTTTGTTCAATCACCACGATGTGCACAGGTGATAACCCACAGTTCACTATAATTTACACAGTAGCGCGCGGTTCGTGCGGCTTCAGCTCTGTAACTCGTGTGCATCACTTCACTCAACCCAAGTTTGGCGTTTCCGGTCTCCTTGAGGCCCCATAACGGTAAAATTTCGGGCGTGGACGAGGCGCGATCATCTTTCGCAAAATCGCGTTACGCCTCTGGGGGCTCCGTAGCTTTCGTCGTGTGTGGCCGATAAAGATCTCGTATATATATATATATCTTCTTCGTGCAGCTGTTCGGCGCTACGATCTCTCCGCTTGGATAAATTAAAGTGAAATTGAAAAAAAAAAACAATAAAAATTCACCTGCAAGCGAACTATCAACACTCCGGCGAAAACGCGCACACTTGCTCAAGATTTTTATCACCTTATCTTTGCTTTCTCGCCTTATTCGTGTACATCGTCGTGCAAGAGGTAAATTTCTCACGCACGTTACAACCACTCGACGCTTATGACATTAAGAGAAAGGAATATGATAATTACTTGGTAGGGTAGGGAGGGGCATATTGAACAAATTTGGAATGATCGCCCTGTAATTCCTTAAGGCCTTAGGCCACTCTAGGATTTTCCAAAAATGGATATTTTTTTGTTAAAAATGTACCTTAGTACCTATAAAATTATATTCCAAAAGATTGTGAGTGTGAAAAATCTCTGAGTACTTGATTTTCGAATTCTAGCGCAACCCCTCATGATTCATATCGTAACGTTCTCTTAACTTTAAACGCGTTTATCTCAAAACTACATTTTTCAAGTCGGCCGGACTCATTACTCAAACAAATTACAACCGGTCCACTTGAAATTTTAACTGTATATTTAGAATTACATTTTCGGAAGCACTACGTAGGGCTTTTTTAAATTATATTTCGTAGTTCCTTTTTTATAAATAATTTTCTGACGATGTTCTCATGGCATTTTATACTTTTTGTTTTAGAAATGCGCCATTTTGACAAAAAACAGTATATCAAAAAAATCCTACGTACTTCTATAGTTATTCTTATAAATATATAATCGAAAAAACTTTAGTGTCTCATCACAACTCAAAAATTATAGGAGCTGTTAGTCCGGCCGTTGACCTTCTAGAAATAAAGGCGTCATCGGAAAAATGCTGCACAGTCACGATTTTAACATGTATCGCTGTGAAAAAATAATTTTTTATAGTCAATTACGTGTATAATAAAACCCCTATTTTGTAATTCCGATTTATTTTATGGTTTCGCTGAAAAAAAAATCACAAAGTATGCCCTTTTTTACCTCTAGAGTGGCCTAAGGCCTTAACAGTCTGCCGTAGAAAAATGAAACCTATTTTGGTCAATAGGAAATTTATATGGGAAAAAAAATTCTATAAACGAAATTCCTGTTGTCCTTACTGTTTCACAGATAATCGCTCTCAAATGACTCAACCTGCCCCGACAGTAGGTTAAGTTGATCATGAGTATGAGGTAAGTTGGGCAAAGTAAGAATTGCATTTAAAAAAATCAGACGTATGCAACATGATTTGGTATAATGCAGTAATAAACCAACAGTTGCTTGTTAATTACTTAGGTTTTGAAACATTAACATTAATTGCAATGAACTTTGAAATATTTTTTCTCATACAATGGTAGAAAAAAATCTTTCAATCACGTTTTTTTTAACTTTTGGGTGCAAAAATAATGAAACGTTCCGTGTTACCGTCTCGTGCGCCGCATGGCAACGGGCGATGGCGTAATGTTTTCCCCTCCCCAAACCTCTCTTTCTGCCATTTGATGCACCCGCGTGCGGTGCTTAGTTTTCCAGATATTTCGATTGCCCAACTTACCCCACGACTCAACATGCCTCTCCCTACTCTACGCGGCTGCTTCTCCGGCAATGGATGCATTTTTGACGATAGACATATCTGCAGGTAATTAGAAAATGGCCTCACAACTACCCTACCATGGAATCCACGACGCGAAACCTTGTGCGAATTATAAACCTTGATTTAGAGTAAGTTTGAAGTTTGCATCGTTCGAATACAATTAAGTTTTTTTTATTACCAAAATTTCGTTCAGTATTGAGTTTATTTATTAATTTTGCATTGTCTACACATGCAAAAAGTTGCGTTATTATGAAATTGGGCGGATTAACAAATATATATTAAAAAATGTTCGAGGAATTTTCGTACGCAAAATCTGCCAAAGGATATTAAAACAATTCCGAAATATTTTCATTCATGAAAATATGCATTGGAAATGCAAATGCATATTGAAAATATGCAAAAAATTCATTAATAAAAAATGGCATCGTTGCATTTCCAAGAATGCAAACTTAAATCTCGAAAAAAAAATCGATGTCTTTGTACGTTTCACGTTCGAACATGGTAATTTCGAAGTATGCGTAACCAGAGTCTCAACAAAGTGCATAAATAAATGTATGTGTATACGTATAGGGGAAGGTGGGGCACAGTTTGTCACTTTTTTTCTATCGAATTTTTACTCTTACCAAAATAGTCTGATTCGAAAAAAAGGTCATAACCGATTTTATAGACCTTTGGGCGTACAATGAATCTACAATATTTTTTGCAAAAAGATTAAAAATCCTAAAATAATGGGTTCGAAAAAAATTTGAGGATTGACTCATTGTGCCCCACGGGTGGGGTATTATGTCAGATAAGTGGGTACAGTGTGTCAAGTGCTGCGAAACGTAGGGTACAAATAAGCCGGTTGAAACTCTTATATTTCCCTAACATAGATAACAGATTTTCATACATACCGTTAATATCAAAACGGGTATTATTTGTCGATAACTTTGGAAGTCGACTCCTAGTGCTCAACAACTCGATGACGAATTGTACTCCACACAATTGCCCCACAATATTTCACGTTTTCCCGGCAAGCGAAATTTTTATTCGAGGTTCAAATTAATTTTGTACTTTTAATAATTCTTCGTCAGCTGCTATTGATTTCCCTTTAGGCCAGGCGGAACTTAATATAAATCACGGAACAACACAAAAAATTTCGGATTTTAAAAGCTACAAAACTCCGAGAAATCACATGTGGTTGACAGTTGCCCGTGACACATTGCGCTTTTTCGGAGCGTTGTCACTTCTTTGTTTCCTCATTGGGAGTCGACTCATTTTGCCCCACCACTCGATGACACATTGTACCCTACTAGTAAAATATTTGATTATTCATAATAATAACTATTAAACTACGAATGGAAAAACACAAGTCACTGAGTGCATCATAAATATTAAAACTATTGATTAGGAATGAAAACTGGTGCCGCCACAGAAAGTGTCGTTATATTTTACGTTTTCCTGACAAGCAAAATATTTTTTTTCCAACCCTCAAATCAATTTTTTAATTTTCAGTAATTCTTTGTGAGCTGCTATCGACTTTCTTTTAGGCTTGACGAAACCTATTATAAATCGCGTTCCGACATATAAAATTTCGGAATTTACGAGCTACAAAACTCCGAGAAATCGCATGTGGCTCAATGTGCCCCGTGACACATTCCGCCCCACTCTCCCCTACACACGATAAAAGTTACGATTCTTTAAAAGCTTCAAGGCGGTCTTGTATTTGCCGCGTACGTCAGCGGGTGCTAAAAACCTTTTGAAAATCAATCCGTGCACGGAATATATGGTATCGGGAACGAGTATATTCACTCCGAATGTGTATTCCCCTTGAACTACGCACGCAAAGTTGGTTCCTTTTCTTTTTTTGTTCGCGCAGCATGATTACAGAGCGCGGATACCGATCGGTACGTTGAACTGCAAGGCAATACGCTGCGCTCTTGCTCTCTAGCTTGAGCAGGAGAGGAAGAAAAGCGGCGGCTCGTAAAAGACCCACGAGTACGAGACACGCCCAGATTTTTAACTGTAAGGACCAATTCGTTATGGTTCTCGAGTTCCGAGTTAACTTCGCGACTGGATTCCCCCTTTTGGCGCAAGGAAATCTTTCGTTCGCGGAGTGCGGACGTACACGCGTCCACAGATGTAGTTGTGCCCCACGGGAACCTACACATAATAATATACGACGTGTCGAACGCAATCGCGCCAAAACTTGCAGACGTAGAGAGGAAAAAAACGAAAAAAATAAAAATCTCGCTTTCCCTTTCGACGAAGGAGAAATGTAAATGAGATCCGCCAAATCAAGCGGCATGACTAGACCGGAATTATTCCATTCAACGAGAATAATCAAGGCTCGTTACACGCGCGCCAACCAATTTCGTATTCTCTCCTCTCGCTTTCCGGTGACCCGTATTTCCGAACGCGCGAAACATCGCGACCCTACACCGTAACGCACACTCGATGACTCCATCACACGATACGCGTCACATTTGGCGATAACGCTCCTTCGCGAAACAATCGATCGTTCGTTAAAAACCGATATTTCACGAACAACGATAATTATCAATACTTTACCTGTAACGTTTTAAAAGGATTAAAAATAATGTCGTTGAAGTTTGCATCGTTAGAATGCGACGATTTTTTTTTAAATTATAAACTTGTTATCGCTATTTTTTTTCATGCAGATTTCGGCTACGAGGATCACGCAAATGTTTTTTTCGAAACTTTTTCTGAGTTTTATAACCTCAATCTTCGAAAAAATATTTTGAGTGATAAGATATTTAAGAAAAAAAAAATGCTTGTTGGATTCCAACGGCGCGAGTTTCAAGACGATTAAATAATGGCACATAGAAGCCTGGCGTATTAAAAACCCTTCTGCTTGTTTTTATTTTTTTAAACAAATTGCTTTACAGGGACCATAATAATGTTGCTCGAAAGAATTCAAGATGCGCTTCTTTCGTGGTCTTGAAGTTTGCATCGTTGGAATGCACCGAAACTTTTTTTTGTCGTAACCCAAATTTTTTTACAAATTTACGGTGTAAAAGTTTTAAAAAAATCTTGAAAAAACGTTCGAGCGATACTCGTGACCTGAGAGCCAAAAATTTGTCGATAATAATAAGTGGATTATTGGAAATAATGAACTTTCGTTGCATTGCAACGATGCAAACTTCAACATAGTCTTTTTTCATGAATTTTTTTCATATTTTTAAACCGGAAAGACACAAAAATAGACGCGGGAACCAAAAAATCGTAGTAGGAACATGGCAAAATGTTGTGAGGGCTACTAGGGGCTACGACACCCTGAAGGGAAAAAAAAAGATAACACACTTTATCCCCGTGAACCTATTACTCGCGAAGCGTGAACCGTAAAATTTTACAGCGATAATTTTCAGCTACCTCTTGTAATAAATTTTCGTGCCAGACAAACGTGCGCGCGCGCGCGTCCATTGCCGAATATTTCAACAATGCGATTGCTTACCGGTGGATCCCGAATAATCGGCTAGAAGTTAATTATCGTTTTTTTTTTTCTCTCGCCTATCTTCGCCGTGTATTGTACCTCCAATTAATCGCTGCGCGAGGGCTCATAACGCGGTCATTTAAATGAATTTTATGCGTTTCGAACGATCATTAATAATTCCGGGGCGGGACAAGAGTCGCAATCCTAACAAGGGCTCGCATTTCGCAAATTCCAAATTTAATGACAGTGCTGAGCGTGAAACGATCGTTGTTATGCAGTTGCTCGTAAGTTTCGTCGAATCCTTTCGCAGTTTTTCGTCTCTAACCGATCGGGTGATTTTCTTCACATCGTGGTAATTGTTATTCTGCACCGAACTCGGTGCAATAAGTATGGAATGGATTCACGACAATGTAGTAATCCGAAAAGTGCATGCTGCATCCGAAAAAAGCGGGCATGGAAAGCGGACATGACCTACTAAATTTGAGTCTTGCGATCTGTGCGATCTTTGGATCACGAGAGTGAAACCATGATTTTTCATCCATGTTTTGATCCATGTTCGATCGTTTTTTTGATCCATGTTCGATCGGGCCATATACAATGCGAACAAAAGGCTAAACAATTCAATTAATTCAAATACTATTTTTATTCGTTCGCAATAATATAATGATATATTTGGATTCAAGACCTTTGTACTGCACGACATTGAAGTTTGCACTATTGAAACGCAACGAAAATTAATTTTTCTTTAATCGTACATATTTTATTTGGCCGATTTAGGCTGTGAAAATCTCTTAAACGTTTTTACGTATTCTAATTAGAAATCTACGACGTCCATTAGCGAAAAAAAGGCTTTGTATAATGATAAAATCAAAGAACTGAAAAATGAGGGAAAACAGATTGTTGCATTCCAACGATGCAAACTTCAACGTCGTTTTACTGCATCCAAATCAAGATATTTTTTATTCAAATATATATCTCATGCGTTTAAATCAACAATGTATTTTTATTAAAGACCTATTTAATAAATTTTCTACATCAAAGAATGCTTGGAACAAATAAAAATATATAATTGATAGAATAGAATCGTAGTAGGCTGTGAGACAACAAAAAAGTTATTTAAGTTAATTGGATCCTAACTAAATCAAATAAACTTTTTCAACATCGATATGTATTAATATTTCCACGTGTTATCATTGCTCAAGAAAATAATGTCGCAGAGTGAAGAACCCAGCACCCTCGAAGTGCTGGGTTCTTCACTCCGGGCGGAAACTCTCACCTCCTCTACAGTTGATCCAGTAAATGCATCTATTCCATATGGGCAAAATGTAATAGCGCTAGAGAGAGTGAGAGAGAGAGAGAGAGAGAGAGAGAGAGAGAGAGAGAGAGAGAGAGAGAGAGAGAGAGAGAGAGAGAGAGAGAGACACGCCCGTAATCCTATACATAGTAGAGAACGCGCTGTAAATAGATATACTTGCGTATATCTGTACAGTCGAATGCTTTGGCGGGAGATAAAGAGCGGCAATTGCTCTCAAAGACTCGTCGACATGGGTGGTGCAAGTTTTCTCTATTTCTCCTCCCAACGGCCGCGCGCGACATCATGCTCGATGACTACTCCGACGTCACGCATACTCGCGTATCGATTTATGCC
This sequence comes from Ophion ventricosus, assembly GCA_963932345.1. Lineage (NCBI taxonomy): Eukaryota > Metazoa > Arthropoda > Insecta > Hymenoptera > Ichneumonidae > Ophion > Ophion ventricosus. The sequence goes on along the minus strand of CAWVQM010000027.1, from coordinate 21,099 downwards.
GACGTTTAGATACCCGATATTATGCTAATGAATTCTAGCTGCCAAGCCGCGTGAGACCAGAATCGTCACAAGCTCTCGATACGTTCGACGAGATTATGTCACGAGTCCTGCGATCGGCGCTCTACGCTTGTTTGCGGGTTTTTTTTTGTAGGTGGTCATTTCGTTCCCTTTTATCGCTTGTCGAAACATTTTGAGGTGCAATGCATTTTTTCTTTGACAGGTATATTTTCGCTTTAAAGACGATTTTTTTTTCATTAACGACCACTTGCACTAATTGAAGACTTTATTTCATTACTTACTTTTTATTTTTGCAGCATTTGCCTGATAGTGTCGAAGTTGGTGAAGTTCTTTATTATATTCTTATTTCTCGATTTTTATGTATAACCGGAGCGACGTCACGCCCGTATTTATTTTTCTCCAAGACTAATTATTATTATTTTTATTATCATGCACACGCTTGCGGCTGCTCCGGCAAATATTTCTTCAGGAGTTCTGCGGATTGCAATATTTTTCTTCGATATTTTAAGTATAGCTGCGCACCAATCTGCCAGAATTGTGTAAACGGCTTCCATCTTCCACATTCCGTTGTTGCTTTTATCTTTCACGTCCCTGGTCTGGGTTAATTCCTTCCTTTTTTTTCCGGGTGATCTACTCTTTTGTCGACCTTTCTATCCTCTTGGTCTTCGGTTATTACGCCCTTTTCGCCCGTTGCGTTGGTCTTTTCGCATCCTTGTCCTCCTACAACTTGTCTTTTCCGACAATTTTACCGTTGTTGCCCTTTCTTCCGCTTCCGCTTTCGCTTCCTGCTCTACCCGCCTCGATTCCAGCACTGTGACGGCGCCTGACGACACGGAAACCGAATCTCGACGCATAACCTTCAGAAGTCTTGACACAAAAAGAGAAGAATTTTTTTTTCTTCAATCAATATATGAATCTGCAACTGTGCGATCGCGCGTTGATTAATTTCAACATTCGAAAACGAACTTTAGTTTCTCGTTGGTATCAGAAGTGAGGATGACGTTCAGCTGCTCCTCCAAGTTTGCAAACAACCTTGTCAGGTCGACCGTTTCCTCCGTCTCCCCAAAATTAAAAACGGCTATGTAAACGGTAGGATCACCGAACATTCCTCTAAAAAAACCAAAACGAATGATCCAGCCATTACCACTGACGAACACTGTATATTACATGCAACTAACTCAAATCAATCTAAGAAAAACAAGGTAAAGAAAAAAAGCATAAAAATATGCTTCTTATCATTCGGTTGCTTTTTTTATTGTCTTGAATTAGTCATATGTTGAATGCCAGAATCTTTTAAGTAGTTTTATTTTTACCTTATTTTATATACTTTATAAAAATTACGTAAATGAAACTGGTTCGACATCTAACAGAAAATCAACTTCGAAGAGCCTAAACAGAATAATTATTTAAACACAAAACCTAAACAAAACGAATACTCTGGTACAGCTACAACAAAAATGTCTTAGGTTCAGTTGTTGTATATCTATGAATAAAGCTATGATGAAACAATCTAGGGAAACAATTATTTTGAAACAACTTGAAGTCAGCCAAGTTATTTCAAAAATGTAATCGTTTAAAAAAACAACTAATTTGAAGCTGACTAAACAAAACAACCATTTTTCGATGACTTAACATCAAGTAAATCAAAACTTTCTCAACATCTAACCACTGATGTGAAACAGTCCAAGCTGCAGAACTATTTGTAAACAACTTGAAAAGTTGTTTACAAATAGTAAACAACAACGCAAAAGACTATTTTGAGACGGGGAGAAGATAAGAGAGTGGTTGGAGTCGACACTCGAGTAGGCTCTCAAAGGAACTGGAATTTTAGCCTAGCGATAAAGCGGAAGGGCAAGAGTGAAGAAGATGGGATCAAATAGAAACATTCAAGCGCGCAAACGTAGGAACATTTTTACCTTTCTAATACGAGAACGCTATTGTTATTCGATGTTTCGACTTTCCAGTCACCGCGTCTGAAGACGGGATTTTTCCTTAATTCGATAATTTGATAGGTCAAGTTGTCCGGACTCCAAGTGTCGATTTTTCGATCAGAGGGATGTCCACGGCCGTACAAGTAAGCCTGACCCGGTAATAGCATAAACAACATGTTAAGAGCCATTACCTTTTCCTTATTTACTCCCCGTGGCAAAGCGTTGCTGCGCGTAATCTGCAAGCGCGTTAGAATAAAATAGGTTGAAAAATTTCGAGGCTTCTTCGACACGAAAAGGAGTGCGTATTGAAGACTGGCGGAGGCCGCGTATTGAAGTCTGGTCCATTTCGGTTTTTCTCGACTTACCAGCCAATTGGTGGTAGCTTCCGGGGGGACCATACTGAGCTGCTCTCCGATGAGCTCCTTCAGTCTGATGGTTAGATTACCGCGCTCGGCGAGGGAAACGATGTCACTTGTCGAGAACATGTGGAACGGCCATACACCCGGCGGTTTTCTTCTACCGTAAAATACGCACCACGGTGCCGAAATCGACGGGGTCATGGCTGCCACATATCTGCGCCAAAAGAACCCAAAAAACGATATCAAGTTTTACAGTTAAGTATTTATTGAGGAGTTCTTAACAATTATCAGGGTGACTAGCGAATACGACAACACCAACTTCGTAAAATAAGTGCTGGATCATTGGAATCGTTGTTTACTATTACACCGAAATTATTGACGATTCTGTCAATAAAGTAATCTATGAAAAAGCTTTCGCAATCAATCTTGCCTACATTTCACGTCAGTCGAACTGTATGAAATTCAATACTGGCGGCTGATAGAACGATACGACTAGGACTCCAACAGTATCCGAACCAATAAAACCCAAACAATCGTACAACATACTTTGTACACAGGAGAATATGAAATTAAGTCGTAGATGAAACAAAGAAATTGAATAAAGCGTTCATAAAAAAAGCACGCAGATTCGAGTTTGAAGGAAAAATCCGTTGTGTCCCCATGTATATTTAGAACCGCAACTTTTTTTTTATCAATCAAGCTGCTCAAAGTTGCTCCAACAGTAATAACGACTATGTTGGGCCCGCATCTTTACGTCTAAAGTCACAATCTTCGTTACGATACGTACTTGAATGTAGTGTTGTGTTCTTTCGTCCAGTCATTGACGAATATGCGGATCTCGCGCGAGAACTTAATATTATTTTCAACGACTCCTTTAGCGTCTCTATTAATCCGCTCGGACTGTCGTATATAATCGTCAAGTCCTCTTATGATAAAACCATCCACGCCTTTATTCAACCAAAATTCGAATACGTCCTGACCGAAAACGATGGTAAAATAACACAAAATACAAAATGTAAATAAAGTAAGTAATAGTAATGAAATAAAAAATGAGAATATCTGCTTACTTCTTTTAGCCGACGAGCAGTTTCTGGATTTGTGACGTTGTGGGAGGACCACATGGCAAATATCTGAAGCAAGTCTACCCTCCTCCAGTCATTCCATTTATTGATGGATCCCGACGATGGTCTTTCCTTGAGCTTTCATCATTTAATCCAACACATTCTACGGTTCTTATAATTGTTTCATGTTTTTCGTCTGAATGCAACATCATCGAAAAATAAGCAATTTTTCAATGAGTATACTCACCTCGACATAAAAATTGTCAAAATCTGGATCCTGAGCCCAACACCATTTCCAGAACCATGGATGTCCGTCGCTCGTTTCAAACGGCCTGACTACCAAAATAACTTTGATGCCTGTTCTCGCAAAATAAAATAAATATTATTGCGGTGATCGTTCGAGTTGTTTCGACGATTCTTTCGAGTAGGCTCTCATCAGTAATACCGTTCTCGTGTGCGCCTTTCAGGAAACGCTCAAAACCGGCCATACCACCAAGACGTTCATCTACGTCGTTATAAACCGTATATCTATTATATATGTCCCAAGGAATAAAAGAATGAACCGCAATTGCGTCTACCTTTAGTGCTTTGAAATAGTCGAAGTGGTCGATCACATCTGAAACGAGGATCGATTTTTATCAATAGTCAGAGCAACTAGTGAAATGATGAGGAGACAAGAAAGAAAAAGAAAATTTAAAAGTGGGAAACTGCGAGTTGGCTCATCCTCGTGTATAACTCACGAGATTCGCCTCAGCCAATATTTGAGGATGGGTTACCGCCTAGTTGTGCATTGGCTTGTGCGCCGACTGTGAGGCCGAGCTTGGGAGGCAGTTTTATTTAGGTTCTTTGATCCTCACAAAATTGAAACTCAGTCATATATAGCCACATATATTAGTATGCGTTATAGGTATTTCAGAGTTGCCCTGTATCCCTCCCCCCACGCAAATACACGCTTGTGCATCATTAGGAAAAATCAGCTGTAGCCAACACCTGAGAGGCCCTCTAAGAAACTTGAAGCAATGAAATTTAGCGGGATATTATTTTAATTAGGTGACACCAATGTGTCCGACAAGACTTAAGTCTGTATCGTTGGACAACAACACAAATTCATTTTGATCGAATTAACGGAATTTTTTGACAGGTTCAGGCTGCGCAATGTACTTAAATGTTTTTGAGAATTCATATTGGAGATCGATCAATAGAAAAGATTTTGATTGTCGGTGAAAATATAAAGATAAAGCAAAATGTAAAATGAATTTCGTTGCATTCCAACACTGTAAACTTCAACGTCATATGTGTCCCCAAAAATGACAAGTTTGCCTTTGAATTTGTTTCTTTTTTTTACTCCTGTCCAATAATAAAGATATACGACTGAAAAGCAATTTTACGAACCTTGGAAATTTTTGAAACCGCCAGCGACTTTGCGCGCGAATGCTACGTCATAAATCACCGCGGATTTCCATAATTCTGTATTGTCAGGATCATCGAGGCCCTGACACGTTCTCAATTCCATTATCAAGATGCCAATGATGAAGAATGCGATTTTTCTCGCCATGTTGTATCGTCTGAAAAAAAGTCTCGCGACTTGACTGATCGATATCAGAGTGAAACACTTATATTTTTTTCCCCTTACAAAATTTTTTACGAATGTGAAACGAGTTTGTTTTTTTCAATAACAAATTCATCAATCTTTTCTGTCATTATTGTTATTACCAATCGTAGTTTATATATATATATATATATATATATATCTGATTATAAAATAGTTCTGAAGACTATCGAAACTTAAACCTTCGAGTTTTCAAATCATTGGTTGAACAAATTTGTATCCCTCAGGGTAATCTTTTCTTAACGGACGAACAGGCAGAATTGCCTTTTTATGAGTTTGCAACAACTCCGTACGTTTTTACGAAAGAATGGCCCTTGTGGACCAGGCCTTTCCTCTGAAATTGCTGTTTTTTTTTGTAAATATTTTTTATTTTTGTCATTTCCGTACGACCATTTTCAATAGAGTTATTTTCGATCAAAGCATAAACCACACCTACAACTTTGAACGTCGATAAGTAGCGAAGATATAATCGTACAGGCATTTCCATTTTTTCATTAACATGAAGCAACTTTAGAAGAAATAACGGCATCTTTGAAGTTTCCTTTTGTTTCAAAACCCCCCGGAACATTGAACGTTTGAACTATGTCACAATCGTTCAAATGTGCGTCAAATGTATCTGATAGAATTGAAGGGTCGGCTGGTGTAAATCTGAACATTTTTTCCTCATCTCGGGAATGACTCTTAAACGACTTCATCGATAATGGACTTCGTTTCTTCTAGATTGAAAAGATTGAACAAACAAAAAGATATTTCTTCATTATGAAATAGTAAATATACACTTGTATATAATAGTTTTTATGAGAAACGTTATTTCTTTAAATCCCGTCCTTGTATAAGAGCCAAAGTCAATCATATCGAAAAAGTCATTACCAAGCTCAGAAACAAAACAGAAGTTTCGCTCAAACCAGGTGACTCTTTAATTCCTTTAAATGGTTAACTGGTTTCAAAGATATTTTCAAGTTAAAAAAAAAGTGAACACTCCACTGGCTCCATGTTTAACTCCAAAGTAGTGCCATGTTTTATTAATAAACAAAAACCTAACATATTCAAGGTAGTTCCTGAATTTCAAATGGTGAATCTTTCGTTTATCGACTCAATAACTCAAGGGTGTTTAAGGAAATAAGTCCAGCTTCTCAACGCTGCCCTTAAAGAATCTGTACGATCATTCTTTCACTATTCGCTGACGGTCGATGTTGGATGTGTTTTTATTTGCTTCGATGACCAACAAATCGGTAAAAAACGGTCATGCAGTAATAAAAAAAAAGAAAAAAAAATGAACGCAAATATCTGACCCACGAAAGTCGTACAATAAGTTTAGTCAGAACGTTTTTTTTGGCCCGTCTGGAACGCCAGAGCTTGTGCAAATTTGTTAAGAACGAAAATTTTAGCTTTTCAGCGTTAAAAAAAATTATTTCAATAGTTGAACAAATCTTCAAGCAATGATTCGAAAACGGGAAGGTTCAAGCTTTAAGACCTTCTGAAGAAATATTTTACGACCGTTTTTCACGGAGACACAGACATTTAAGAATGGATAAAAAATTTGAAAAAGGTTGGTTATTCTTTAATTCTAAACACCAGTGCAAATATATATTTATTATAATATATAGCAATTCAGCGAATGGGTACTCACCGTGCTCCGACTGTCCGAGACAAAACACGCACGCTGTAGTAGAAACTGTTACTGTATGATATTAGCAACAAAAACACGCTAGATATAGCGCACATTCCTCTCCGAATGATAAGGTCGCAATTATGTCGGCGACGTTTTTTTTTTCGACGTGACTTTCAGCGTAAAATACTTATCGATATCTTCTCGGACAACAAAGAAAAAGACTTGGAAAATCTTGATGCTTTGCTAGTCGCTCGTAAAACGAGCGCGCGCCGGTTCGTTAAAAGATATCGCAAATTAGTCGCATACCTGCACGGATGCGTTGCTGGAAAATCTAATTGTATAAAAATAAAAAAGTTGGACACAAGTGAAGGCAACAGCGAGAGAGACCAGAAGAAGTAAGAGTGATCGATAGAGTGGGAGAGGGGGGGGGACGGACATAAAGTACGATAATTCATTGTTTAGATATGTTAACAGATTTTTTTTATTGTCGACTCGGAAAATATGATGATTTACAAATTTGTTTCGCTTTTTTTCAGTTGTCAATTCCGAATATTTATATTTTAAAAGCATTGTAATAAAATATTACAGCACTGTGAAAAAAATATTTTCGATCAGATTAGCGTTTCCTGATTAATTGTATGGAGTTATTGTTTTCTTAATTCTTCAATTTCATTCGGAAATTCGTTTTGTCTTTGGAAGAATGAAGGTTTGAAAAGAAAAATCTGCAATCGATGAGCCTCGACCAGTAAAGCGAAAATATGGTAATACGATGCAGTATAATATACATGAGAACGAAATCACTCGATTCTGCGCTTCATAATCGGTAAAGTATTGTCTTTTCTCACACAACTATTTGGGACCGTTAACAAATCACTGACCCCGAATTTGTAGCGTCGCTATCTTGGTCTAGAGCGCGTCCTTTCCCCGCAGATTGATTGCCGCTCTTAACTACAGAATTCTCAATATAACATTCGGTAACCTCTTTTTATCCAATGTCATTTTTTACTCTAAAAATCTCTGGAACACGTTACGATTTTTGTTCCTACATTTATGTAGGCAATTGCGGAATACGAACGGCTCCGAATGAGAGAACAGCCATGATGCCTTTATCATGAAGAATCTCGTCAACCCTGTCGAATTTAAACTTATTTATTTAACCAAAATAGTCACTAATTTAGACTTATTTATTTAACCAAATTTAGACTCATTAATTTAACCAAAATAGCCACTCCTTGGTTTTCATTATCTACTGCAGATTTTTTTGTTATCACACCAAATATTTTTTTACAAATTTATGGTGCGAAAAAAAATTCTAAAAGTGAGTTTGATTGATACTCGTGCCAAAAATGTTTGGGTTCTAACAAGGTAACGTGATTCAAGAAAATGACTTTTCATTGCGTTCGAACGATGCAAATTTCAACACCATAGGAGAATGCAAGTTCTGGGATCAACATCCGATGAATCCATTTAGAAGGAAATAACTTTTTTATTCTAAATTCAAATTGCGAGTATTGTAGTTATGTTGTTCCCCTTATAAAAGGGACCGCCTCCGTGGACCGCGCGCGCGCCTCTGTGCAGTAAAGTGGATCGAAATGAGTACAAGGTTATTGCAGCACAAGCTTGACTATACATACATAAATATATATATATATATAGGCACACAGAACGGTTTGTGCACGCGTCCAAGCTCCACGCACATACACATTTTGCGCACACGTCTCACGTATAACTAAACTCTACAGCCGTGGGTAAAAGTACGCAGGCTGTTTGTGATACCACTCAGCGTTTACTTTTACTTTAAAATCGTGCTTTTATTTCACATATCGATTCGTCCTTTACGTGGCGATACAATTAGATTTATTCGATCCAGTCAATGATTTTTATAGTGAAAGTTAATGAATTAAAAGTTCAACGCAGACCTTCAACGTAGATTTTTATTGTTAAAAGAATTGGCCACAAGTGACAGCTATCAGATATGTTATTCAGTCTGGTTTACCAGAGGTGAGACTTAAAATAAAAACTCTCTACCGATTATCTACTGTTCATGACACATCGGAGTAACGACGTTCAAGTTTGCATCGTTGAAATACAACGAAATCCATTATATATTTTTCTTTATCTCTTTATTTTCATTAAAGCGTTACACCACAGAACAGCCGTATCTCATCCATTACACGGAGCGAGAGATTGTAGACTTGCGATCGTGTGGTCCATCATACACTGAAAGTGTACGAGCGACGCGTGTTTTCTACCCTCGTGTATAGAACTTTAAAACTCGATTGCGCAAAACTCGTTACAACTATAATGTACGTTAGAGCAGAAGTGTATCGGCACTATATCGGATCAGAGCTCTCGTTTCTACGGCAACTCGCACCGGCTCTCTCGCCCGCGCTGCCGTAACTCGCCCGTTAATTACGCTAATTGACGCATCGATTTCGTGAGGGAGTTGCAAGGGGAGCAACGGCGGGGGAGAACGGCGCGAGCGCGGATAGAGTGAACCTCGGTCTGAGAAACGGGACGTTCTCGATTCGGTGAGGCAGTCCATCATTCGGCCAGAGAATCCATCGGTGAACGCGCGCCACCATTGGCCGATCTTTGCGTCTATTACCTACTGGTTTATATGCGCTTTTCGCGTACGTGTGCTAGCGTGCACTTTCGTTTTCAGTTCTCCGATCACAGAAAGGCGATTGGGAATGCGCATTGCACAGTTTCGCGACCGTGGTACTATGAAACTACGAAAATCCCCATCCACATAGACAGTTATCATTTGCCACGGTTCCTTTAAATGACAGTCAAATTCATGAATTTATGGTTCCTTCGTAGGCTCTGCTGGACTTTTGAGACGCCATATCGGTTTTACTTTTCTCAATTCTCAATTTTTACTTCCGGAGAGACCCTCTGGAGTGTCACCTACCCCCAGGAAATAAACAAATTGCCTATAGTTTATTGACACCGCAATTATAATATGGTTAACACAATTATAAGGGAAATGTATATTTAAACATGCGATTTGGGTGTCATGTGCGACTATCTATTATCACCGAGATAATTATTAACTATTGTAAAAGGCTTCACAATATAGATATGGTTAATTCAGTGCTATCGTGAGATCGGCGCACAAACTCTAACATTGTGTACTGTTCGTTGGGTTTTATTCCGATCAAACTTATTTTATTCTATTTAAGTTTGTACAATTCATATTAACGTTTGTCGAGTATAAATTGCTAAAAGACCTTACGAAAAGGGACCATTCGAAACAAAAATTATTGTAACTCTTACTAATAGCGAAGACGTAAATCATTTGCAGCTGGAGCAAGCAAGGCTTAGTAGTATCAATAACTACGCGTCTTTTTACAAACTGTTACATAACATATTTGTAAAATTGCAAAAATAGGGTATTAATTCAACACTTATTCTTGTAGTTCATCTTCTGTTCTTGTAGGACACACATTACTATGCATATAGCAGGTCGTATAATATAATATGGTATAAATCACTATAAACATCGTAACAAATCACAAGCAACATTATTTTCATTGTATATATATTTTAGTTCTGTTTGCTATTAGGGTCTTGGGGGAGTTAATTTTTGATAGTGTAAGAAAAAACCCATTTTATGAAGGCCTATTATATTATATAGCATTGAACAATCAACCTATACTTGTAAGATTGGTGGTTGCGGTTAACATATGTGCACAATTTATGCAACAACTAAAATATCATTGGGCAGTACTATATTTTTGACAGTAATTATGACTATACAGTATTATTGCCCTCTCAGGGAAATATAAAATATGTTTGAAGTATGGTTGAAAACACCATACATTTCTCTTAGTGCACAGCGATTTGTTTCCTAATGCACTACCGTATCGCATTTGCACGAGGGCACAGGGAAACTATAGAATATCAGTTGAAAACTCAGTCGAATTGCCGCCCACTCAGTACTCGGCGCGCAAGCGAGTGCGGGGGGGGGGACTAGGCGATCCATCCAAGTATTGGCCCAGGCCAATGCTGCTTGACAGGGGACATCTCCGACTACTCATTGAATATTTTATCGCAATAAATCGAACGAAACAATGAAAGCCAGCTCATAATGGTTAACGGGTTGGGCCGAATTGTTTATCGACTGCGAATAGTATTGATAGGAAGTGCTCTCGTGCAGCAAACATTAAATCCACCGACTCAACGAGCCGGGAGAAATTCGTTAGATGAGGGAGTCTCGAGAACTTGGACTCGCGGATAATTCGTAGGGCGTGTGTACATCGAACCTTTATTCTATATTTATATATGTGTATGTGTGTATACGTATATGAATAAATGTCTGTACAGCAGGTAATGATCACGCTGTGTTCACTTTGGCATCCGGAGTACCTCGTGCTCTATCTACTAACCGTTCTTCTCGTGCCAGGCTAACCCAGACCTGAATTATTGTGCTCTTCGTTCTCGGACCGCGAGGCCACGGCTGGGCACAGCGGCGAGGAACGAGAGTGAGACATAAATGGGCGGAGTAGCTAAGCCAAGGTAGTAAGATTGGATCGAACGCATTCCGCGAATGCCACACCATCACGAGAACATTGAAATTGATGCCTTTGCCGGTTAAACCGCTCCTGGACATTCGAGGATTGTACGTCGAGCGTTCCAGTGCTTTCCTTTCTTGTTTTCTCAATTTAAATCGTCATCTATTTCGTTAATTTACGATAAATATGAGTGCCACGTTGTGCGCAAGTCTCCAATGCATTTTGAAGTATTTTGATAATGTTGGTGAAGACTGATACGTGGACTTCAACAGGGTTTGTCTCGCAAGCCTCAAAGGAAACCAAATTGGATATGGAATCGCGATTACACATCGTGAGAGTTACGAAAAACAATTATATCTGCGATAACCTAAAACGCTACATGTGCGATGTCATCTGACGAAACAGGAATGAACAGTATTGACCCTCGATAACGTGTAGCTGGAACGAATCCTTAAAGAACGAAAAATCTTTTGGGATGAATCCCTCTAATTGCTACTCACTGTCTTCAATACTAATCGCTAATAGTAATGACAGTCGATGGAAAAGAGCAATTGGACTTGAAGAACGTGGTGTTGCAAAATAGATCTGGAGAAAACAGTGACTTCTCTTGATAAATGTGTTCACATTTATCAATTCACAGAGCTGCATCGAAGTTCATTCCAGAAATAGGTTAACACCGAATTGACACAGTAGTTGTTTTTACTACTTTATTTGTATTTTTTCGTGGTTTTATTTATTATGATAAACTTTGCCAATTTTACATCATCCACATGGGCATAAGACGAAACAACGTGTTAGATTCATCAGACCCACCCTTGATCTGTATGTGCGACTGTGGTCTGTACCTATTTCGAAAATTCACTTTGCCTTAAAATGAAATGGAAACTCTTTAATCTCTCAAACTGTCATTTTTCTTCGTTGATTTGCTAAGTTTTCGACACTGGCAGACTGCTTACTCGGAATCGTGCGTAAAAATCAAAACATCATATTTTGGGAAACCAAAGCTACAATTGCCTACGGAGAGATGTCCATCATCATTGTCAATTTTGTGATAGCAATATAAAATCTCGAACGCTTTTTATGCATGGTGTTGAAGTTTGCATTTTGGTTGGAATGTAAGGAAAGCACTTTTTTAAATTTATTTTTATTACTGTAGAAGATCTCTCTTTCTAGATTTATATTGCAGATTGCTAGATAAATATATAAATAAATTGTTGGGTGTTTTTTGTTGGCAAAATCTGCCAAAAGAATTTAAAGGAATTCATAAATATTTATTTTTATTGCATTCCAACGATGCAAACTTCAACGTCATTTTCCTGCATGCAAATGAATTTTCTCGATGCCTACAGTAGATTTATGAAGTCTTAATGAATTCTGTCCATCCTTTCGGTCTTTCCAGGCCCGAGCAGCACATTTTTTCCTTCGCATGCGAGTCGTTGGAGGACGATTAGCTTATCACGAATTGCAGGTTTTACATACAGTGACATATGCCTCGCTCACGCGCGGACACACCAGCCCCAAAGTTGTACATGCTGTAAGGATAGTACTGTACAGTCCTCGGAGCGTTAATCTAATTAATCTTTACGAGCGTAATTAGCGAGTAAAGAATCACGGCAGCTGTGCTCTCAGAGTGCCAGGGAAGAGTGGTACGAATCCATGTACACAGTGTGTGTGTGTGTATGTGTGTGTGTGTGTGTGTGTGTGTGTGTGTGTGTGTGTGTGTGTGTGAGAGAGAGAGAGACAGAGAGAGAGAGAGAGAGAGAAATAAGTAGGAGAGGATGAAGGCAAAAAGTCCGTTCAGAGCTCAAAGTTCCGTCTCGTCCTCAGTCAACATTCGCCAACAAGAGAGAAAGAGATGCTGACACTTTCCTTTATCTTCACGAGAGTAGCGAGGTACACGGGTATCCCATTTCCAGGCAGTTTGGCGATCGCGGTCGCAATACTTTTGAAAGCTTCAAACTCGGCACGGTGAGTATCCGGAGAGTCCAATAACGAAAGAGAGAGAGAGAGAGAGAGAGAGAGAGAGAGAGAGAGAGAGAGAGAGAGAGAGAGAGGAGAGAGAGAGAGGGAGATCAAGCACGGCAGTGGCAAAAACATCTTTCGGACGCAAAAGCCTCCGCCCTTTTTAAAAATGATATGCCCTCCGTATTCCCATCAACTTTCCATTGGCCACTTCGCCCCCCAAAGAACATTCACGCTCTCGCTCGTCGATCTCGCCAGAACGAGGGAGAGTCAGCAAGAGGAAACCAACGTCTGTTTTATCTTAATGCACGTGAGGACGCGGCTAACGTGCGAATATTCTCATATCGTCGGTCTCGCGAACGCGCGACACTCGCGCACCATCCAACAGATATATTGGGCAGTTAATACGCTGACATTTTCTAATTAGTTTGCCGGCACCCTTGCAGCAAAGGACACACGCTTCTTCGCGTAAGATGTTATACATGATTACACGTGGTACACATTCTAAGGATTATTACCTTTTGTACCAACAGCTAGAGGGAGAGGGGAAGAGAGAGAGAGACATGATCACAAATGTTCTTTCTATTGATTACGACTTCTGAGGCTTTGAAGTTTTCAGCATTGCCATGCAACAAAAAATCTTCTTCAGTACCGTGGATTGGGGTTACTTTGATTCGTGGGGTTACTTTGATGAAAACTTTGTTTTATTTTTAAATTCAAATAACGAAGTTCCTGAAGGCGACCGAAAGTTTTTTTTTAATGGTTAGCAAGCCGTCTCGACCGTGAAAATATACAAAAACGTACGTAATGTATTTAAACTATTCTTTATGCTCGAATAACTTCAAAAATAACAAGTTGAGTCTTGCAATGACATGTTTTTGGTAAAAATCACATTATCAGATATTTATTAAACTACACCATTATGCTTTGTTGTGTGGCATATCCTCAAAAACATATTTTATGGGCGGCACCCGTTTCGTTGGGGTGTCTTTGATCGCTTCGACCGGGGTAATATTAATCGTTGATCAATTTCATCCCACGTATTATCTTTATTGCAAGTCTCAGAGTATTCTTAGTATTCTCAGTCTTGGCAAAAAAACGTACAAATACGTTTGCCAAATAATGGAACTAGACCCTTCACTAGTGGAAGGTTTCAATTCAGATGAAGTAAAACAAGATTCAAGAGGCTTAAAAGTGATTTATCTGGAATCGATAACATTGATACAGTATCATTTTTGCCAAAACCTATCGATAAAAATAATTATGTTGAATTCTCATTTGATATTAATGTTGCAGAATTATAGGTTAAGAAATGTTGCTAATGAACAATTTGATCTCTTTTTGTGATTTAAATTACCTAGGTAGACAAGAGTATGTTACCTACATAACAACTTGTTTTTTTTTCTAGTTTTTTTAATGTATCGAAGTTTATGGACGTGTTACCGCATAAATAATTATAAAATACCGGTTGTTTATCAATAAAGTTTATTTTGAAAAGTAAAGGTGTAATATTTGTTCGATCGAAGTAACCCCAAAACAATAAAAATCGTAACTTTCGATCCCGTTGACCGTGCTTTTTCTTCTTTAGGAAAATTGCTCCTTCTTCTTCTTTTATTTTGATTTATTAACTTTATTCTACTGCCGATTCTCATTAAGAAAAAGGCTGTTATTAAAGTAACCCCACTCTCAGTGTAACTTTGATCACGACTAATTATTTATTTTTCTCGTTTATTTTTAAATACGTTAAATTGTAATTTGGAAGATAAAAATACTATTAAAAGTTGATGTTCTCATTTCAAACAATTTTTTTTTTACGATATTAATTAAAGAGTTATATCGATTTTCATTTCAAAATTGATCAAAGTAACCCCAATCTACGGTAATTTAATTTATCCATTTTTAATATTACCTAACATGTTTTTTTTTCGTATTTTGCTTGTCCTTCCAAGTCTTGAAATCCCAAAAGGTGTTTGGGTGTCTTTCGTAGGATAAATGTCTGAACGAAAATTCGGGCAATTGAAAAAACATTAATTTCTACGACATACGAAATGCCGGAGATCCGAGTCAGCATTAGCTACGATCTGCAACCGGCATCACCTCGTCTCACCTGATTGACTTTGGTACGGATATCGCGTAATGATTTACGTTGAAGATTGGAAGATCTTACAATGATATTAATTAAGTTGCAGAGCGAAGTGATATTTCCCTGCGGATTGAAGCCAGTGTGAAAAATGGTGACAAAGAGCTTTCTTCATTAATCTGGATATTTGATTCCGAGAAATTCTTGCCAACAAATAAATGATGACCACAATCTCTTGTACATTTCCGCACTAGGGTCACAATAACTACTTACAATTAAAAATGAGTATAAAAACTGTCGTTTTCTGCGGACCCTTTCTAAGCACAGTTTAATTCCAACCTACACAAGGGACCACGCGAAGAGTTCATTTTCGTCACCCAAAAACAAGAGGTTTCGTACGAAAACTCTAAAAATAAAAATTAAAAGAGCGAAAAAAATGAACTAAAACAAGGAAAGATCTACGCTTACGATTCACGACGGCAGTTAATTCGAGAGCGAAATCTCTTTTCTTCAGTTTTTGAATTTACATAAGCGGAAGAACCTTGTTTCGGGTCGGTTAGGAGGAAGGGGAAAAAAATAATACTGTGCGATCACTACCGACGTCGCCTCTGAAATTGACGAGGCTCACATACGCGTATTCGATCGTTGCGGCTTTACCAGACACCACAATTTACTCATTTACACACCTGGCTGTTTTCAGGACGGGTCTTTGAACCTTTCTTTGAACAAATCGTTTCTTGAAAGAGCCGTTACAAAAGTATGTTTGCACTTATCTAGAGGTGATTTTGAAGACATTGGGTTTTATATAAGATTGAGGATGGGTATAATTGGATACTTTGAAGGCGGTCCTCGAAGTCGAATGTATTTAAAAACACCTCTCCCATATATATATACACATATATATAATTACTTGCCAGCCTTTTCTGATAAAATAATGTAAATTAAGTGGCGGGATGGGACATAAGTTCAAATGGGAAGCACGGGAGGGTCCTCTCACACCATATAGTTATACCTCTCTGCATTGAGCAGAAGTGACATCGTGCGGTCCCCCCCCCCCCCCCTCTCTCTCTCTCTCTCTCTTTCTCTCTGAAAGACCTGACCGATGCAGACGACTGTTGGCTCGATCCCATGTCGGAAGTCTTCTCCTTCAACTTCTCTTTTCAGGGTATGCATAAATACGATTTGTGCGGATACCTCTCGCTTCCGATATAACATCAGTGAACATGGGACGGCTCGCTCTCTTTCACCCCCCCCCCCCCCCCCCTTCTCTCTCTCTCTCTTTCTTTAAGAGGGGAATAAAAAACGCAAATTTCCGTGTTGAATGGCTCGTACGAATGTAATAAAGTACGAGTCGATCGTACGAGAGAGCCTGGAACGATGAAAAAAATCTCTTTGCCCGGATGGAGAAGTCCAATAACCCGTACTCGTATCCACACGCGAAAATGTTCGGTGGCAGACATAAAAAGTATATTTTTAACCCATTCTAACTATGCAAAATGTTAGGGAGGTAATGCAAAAAACTCAAAAGGGTTCTTTTGAGTTTTTTGCATTGAGGAGGAAGTCTTTTGGGATCGATTTGACCTAAAACAGTATTAACATCAAATAAAAAATCTTTGGTCCAAATCATAAAAACGGAAGAATTTACCGTGAATGTTAAAAGGTCTGTTTATTCATAATTTAAGTAGAGGTAGTTTAGATAACGAAAAGCAGAAATGAAACAAATGAAAATGGTTTAAAATCGGTTTATTACGAATGTTCCAAATGTGAGCCATCATTCTGAATGCATTTGCGTGCTCTTTGACGGACTACGGTAGTAGTGATTCCAAGGTTTTGGATAATACTGTTTTAGGTCAAATCGATCCTAAATGACCGCCTTTAGCACCCTTTTAATTTTTCTGCACTGCTTTCTCAACCCATCGTGGTCACACTTCCAAATTCAATAGCGGTGGTCACACTTGGGTCAATTCTACCCAGTCAGTTTTCAAAAAAGTATGGTGACCAAATTATCCCTTCGAAGTGGTTTAAAAAATTACGGAACATGCCTTGAACTTTTTAGATGATGTACGAAAAATTTATTTATAAAATCATAGTTCCGTGAATTTTCAACATTTTTACCTAAAATTTGGACGTGATAATTATTAGATATGCTACTTTTGGGAAAAAATAGTAGCTAGTGCGCGTTCCAAAAAAGGTATTTATTTCGACGTGTGAAGAGGGTAAATTTTATGGTATGAGGATACTTTAAACTCCAGGTAAGATGGTGAATACAGTCCCATTCGAAGCCGGGAACTATTATATATTTACGCCAAAAATTGATCAACGGGTCGATTCTACCCAGGATGACCACGAAGGGTTAACACCCTGTATACCGTTGGAAATCAAAACCCCTGGGTGTTTCGAAGACATTCCTTCGAGTCTTGTAAAACGAAGTGCCGATGTTGGGGACAGGGCAGACCTCGAGCTAGAATGTCTTCGAAATCATTCTTCCCAATGAAAATATATTCATTTGATTTTTCCGTCAGGGTTCTTTCTATCAGCCACAAATGGGATCAAAGTTGTAAAAAAAAAAGTGATTCCTCACATCTGCTGTCGGTACAGTCAATTAGAAGGCCCGTTACCATTAATCAGAGATCCTTGAGGAAAAAAAAAAGTAACGAAGACGAAAGTTATATCGAGTCACATTAATTTTATGACCGCTACAAACTACTGTAAAATGACTCCAAGACCATCCAGCCATCCTGACGTCAAAAGATCGTAGTAGATTAGCCATCGAGGAGAGGCGCTTGATTGATCGATGAAAACGGAAGGTCGAACGAGAATGCTTTACCCTCGACAGGGAGTAGATCCTGAGAAAATATTTCCGTACAACTTTGTCGTGGAGGTTTCTCGTTATAATTGCGAATAGGAAGGACGGTGAGGCTTATTCTTCTGCATATGTATCTATCTATACGTATGCAAACATTGCATACACACGAGCCAAACGAGAGAAACGAAAGAAGCGAGAAGAGTTCCTCGCGCGCTTGGACGTATAACAATTTTCTCACGGTTACTCGGGGCAGCCTCTCTGCTCCAGAGGATTGCTCCGCGATATCTGCCCCGGCGCGAGAATGGCTTCGAAGAGACGGCGAAGAATAAGAGAAGGACACGAGAAGCGAGACAGCACGCGGGATGGCGATCGCAACGCCAGTAGGAGCAAAGGACTTAGAAGGGCGATTTTCAGGGAGATGGATCGACGCACGCCTCTTCAACATAGTGAGAGACGACGAGTACAAAAGCTCTTTATACACTCTATCTCCCTCTGTCACTCGCTTTCTCTCTCGCCTGATCTTTTACGCGCGGCCGAGAAGCTCGGAGGTAAAATCGCGAGAGAGGGTTGACTGATTTGTGTGAACGAGACTCCGTCGCCTTCTATCCGGCTCTACTTAAATGGGAATAAACGACACACGCGAGACTGGCGCACAGGTGTACTATGTGTGTGTGTGTGTGTGTTCGTATATCGAACCAGGCAAAAGGGAAGCAATGGAGAATCGCAGAATCGTCTGCAAATCGCGGAACGATCGTGGATATATATTCCGTACTCGCCCTTAACGTTTCTCCATGTGTACCTTGCGTGCATCTCGGAATGTTTGGCCAAAGCGTAGATAAGACTGATCGGTAACTCCGAGATCAGTTTATCGGTGAAATTCGCTTTACCAGGTCCACAATGTCCGTGTCGTTGAAGCCGCCTTCGGTCGAACAAGATATTTCAACAAACGTGAGCAAGTAAAAGGTTCCGGTGGTTGGGATTTTGTACGCGGGTCCCAGAAAGAGTGCTTGGCGGACTCCACATTGTGGATGCGTAACGTAGCTTGTTGAGGACACACCCTATTGTTATATTTAATTGCAAGTTAATTCGTTTGGGAAAACTTAGGAATTAATCTGTTGTGTATGACAGTATTTTACAAAACGCTATCAATATCGATAACTGCGAGGCGAATGCTGGCGAATATTGTCGAAAATATGGCAAATTGAAAATCATTTTCACTTCCGAGTCCAATTGTCTTACAGTGAACGCGATAACTTTAAGGTAGTAGTCTCGCCACAGTCACGTTGAAAAGTTTATTCTCCGCTCAATCGATGAAAGCTTCGAAATATTGCGAAATATCCTTATAATGTAGGTTGTACATTTTACCGGGATGTAAAAACTTATAAAGTAATGATGAAAACGCCTAATATAATCCTTACTTAACCCTCACTTTTGTATCAGACTATCCATTCCGGCTACTAATACGTAGATACTCTGCGTATACGGATATGCACACACTACTGTAATCTAGTTCTAGTCGGCTCCAGTCGCTTTGTGGCGCTAGCGTCGCTAGACATTCCTTAATTTTAATCGCCATATCTCTCAAACTAGACGGTCAAAATTCATGATTTCTTTTTACCCACTTCATATGTTCCTCTGTAATTGAGAATTTAAAAAAATCTGTAGAAAAGTTTCGAAGTTATCGCGTGAGATGTGAAATTTTCCACTGCTCCCCATAAGAACACTTGTAAAACCGTGCAATCTTTGATTACCAATATGTCGAATATACAACGGTGAATCCTTTTGAAATTTTGCAAGTAATTACTTAATAATGTCCTGAATGGGTCCTCAAAATAAATTTAAAAATCTATAGAAAAACACTTTGGCGAGGCTACTATCTCAATTAGCTGTACGTACTGAATGTTAGTCTTATGAATTGTTTTAGATTTTTTAACTGAAAGGTTACGAGAACAGCGGGGGTGTAGAAAAATGATTTCCTGTTATGCCAATACAGAGAAAGATAGAGAGAAAGACACGATCAAAAATGTCCTTTCTATTAACCACGAAGTCTAAGTTTTTGTAGTTTTCATCATGGGTATGCAAGACAAATTTTTAGTTTTTTAATTTCTTTATCTTAAATATTATCTGAAATGATTGTCGTTCGGATTTAGATTGTGAATCCTTAAGACCTTGTACATGACCTTAAAATGTTAATAGCTTTTATCAAACATACGTCTTTTCAAAACTAACAAATCACCGCGTCATTAAGTCGTTTAGAGCTCGATAATTAAAAAGAAATACGACCTAGCAAATAGAAGAGATACTGTTATGGGTTTTTCTGTAACTTTTTCCCGTGGCTTCCTGTATCGCGATTGCACAACGCGTAGCCGGCTTGAAAGGATATGAAGGAGTTACGAAGAGATGAAAGTGGGGGATGGGGCGAATTCTGAGTACCGTCGATTAATTCGAAACTAATTTCGCAGTGTAATACGTTTCATGAAGAAAATGCCTCGCACCTCGCACACGCTGTGCGTATTATACGTCGTCCGAGACGTTCCTGGGACGAGATCCACGAGGAACTGTTTCTTCTCATAATTGCGGCTTTGCCCGTGCGCACGCAATAAATTACTTCTCGCAAGAGCCAAACTCCCGCCTTCTCGCGATAGTCGGATACGTGTGTCCTGCGGTTCATTCCCGGAAGTTTAAGATACGAGTCGACTCGTTTTTTTTTTCTTCTTCTTACCTTGCTTTTTTCTAATTGATTTTTCTCCGGAGAAATATCATTTACAAAAAATAACAATTTCTCGAAGAGTTTTCAACTTTCACTCGAATTTATATGGCTCTCGTGCATTGGGGGCAGTGGGTCAGTCTCTTCTCTCATGTACTCGTAAAAAAGCATCTTTTTATTCGAGGGGTCCTTGCTCGTTGCAGGCGGTCAAATTTCCAAATCGTATGACGATATCTCTTCATCTTTTTTTTCTCATCCTTCATTGAGACCCCCCTCCTTCTCTCCTTTTCCTCGCTCTCTCTCGTGAGAGTAAAGATGCGAGAGACCAGGAAGGCAACGACACCCGAGTGCCCAGCCCAACCAGAGATCGCCATAAAAATCAGAGTCGATCCAGCAAACATGGGCGCTTGTGCTCCTTTGTCCCTCTCGGTCTCTCT
>CAWVQM010000026.1:0-14182 GCA_963932345.1 Ophion ventricosus | reverse complement strand
GATGCAACTACATGTATTTGCCTCCTTAAAATGTACGCGCTTTCATTGTATGGGTACGTTTCGATCGCTCGCGTCTCGTGGGACAAATATACTCTTTTTCGAGGTTTGATATGAAAGAGTGTATCGATATCTTTATCGTCTGAGGGAGAAGGAAACGCTCCCCTCGGGCTGAATCTCCCACAAAAATTTCAATCCTGAGAACTCTAAAAATTCCTTTTATCTCTCTCTCTCTCTCTCTCTCCTCTCTCTCTCTCTCTCGCTCCATACATCGTTTTATTCTGACTCGTTTTTATCACAGCTTGGAATCATGATGAGATTCGGATGTCATAATAACACCGGAGCCATATTCTCATGCTCCCCCTGCCCCTCTCTCTCTCTCTCTCTCTCTCTCTCCTTGGATTCCTCTCTCACCCTCTCCCTCTCTCTCTCTCTCTCTCTCTCTCTCTCTCTCTCTCGATAAAATCTAAACGTACTCTCCAAATCTCATAAATCAGCTTATATATTTATATTGGGTCTATGCATAATTCCGTAGCGAAAATCGAATCAATTTCAAACGCAAAATATTCACCAAAAAAGCCGATTTTAATCGACTAAATATGACTTTCTACCATTTATCCACAAGCTTCATTATTCCTCTTTCATAGAAGTCCTGAGATCTTTGGGCAAAGAGGTCATCCAAGTGGTTTTTGAAGATGTCCAGGGAACTGAAGGTTTTCCCGAGTCAAAATTTATAGGCTCTTCTGAACACTCGCAGGACCCATTTCTTTTCTAATGCACAAGCCGCCAGCCACCGTTTGAACCTACCAAAGCCCATTTGTCGAGTTCAGTGACATGAAGAGGCCTACATTTGGTCGAGTGTAGCCTCTGTTAGTCCTCCCAAACCTTCTTTCGACCCCCAGTTTCAGTGAAACGTGCAAAACACAGGCCTCATTAACCTGCTTTCGATCTCAAGTCCGTTGCCTCGACCCCGCCTAACCTGCTTTGAGCCTAAATTCGATATCTCCTCCATCGAACACTCCATTGTGGCCTGATCGGTAACCCGTTCGATGATGAAATACATACGTTTTCGCTGAATGGAGGGTCTGGAGGGTCTACAGTGCGCCTAAAGTAGGCTGAATGGAGGATCCAGAGGGTCTACAGTGCGCCTACAGTAGGCTAAAATGGGAGCCGGTAGGTTCTGCGAGAGCATTCGAAGTAGGCCCACTTGTGGTTTCGCAGGTTCAGCTGCGCTCTGCATTGGCCTTCTATGAGTGACAATGTCCAGTTTCTGCCATTCGGAAGGTTTGGTATTGGTATTCCAAACATTGTACCCTCGTTTAGGTACCCGATAATCCGCTATCGCCGATCTCAGCTCGGAGAAGGAAGCCTTTATTTTGCGGGTTGAACGCGGCTCGAAAATTTTTAATCAGCTTATTATTCAAGTTCTTCTGGAGCGCCCGAAACAAGTGATAGTTCAGACTATACGGTGGATGAACCAAAACTTCAATGTCAATGTCACTATCAGACTATAGTCCGGACTATACGGTGGATGAACCAAAACATTCCATCCAACCTGCAATAACTTTTACCGGGTGACCAGAGAAACTTGTGGTCTAGCGTTGTTCTGGTGTAACACATCACCCTTCCTATTCGCCGATAACGACCGCTTCTGATCGTTTATTCGATTTAATTTAGCCAGTTGTGAACAATACTTGGTCGAATCAATCGTTTCGCTGGGTGGCAGCAGCTCATAATAGACGATTCCTTTCCAATTTTGGAACGCTTTGGAACTCGAAAAATATATATAAACATAACAATAACACATGTACGTATATGCATGAAAACTGCAATTTCGACAAACATCAAGTTTCTCTTGCAGCGACCCGGGAGCAGTACACCACAATCCATAGAGAGATTTAAAATTATCAACATAAATCCAAGCGCTCAACGTCGAATAATTCTCGTTTCGGGGATTCATTCGAAACTAATTTGCACGCAGAATGACCGCACATTTTATCGTGATCCTCCAAAGTGCGAACAGTGCATCCCACCACGGTATTTCTACCGCTTCGTATAAAAATTCCCCTTGAACGTTTCGAGGCAACGTCAAACAAAATTCGCGTGACGTTACGTGGAACGAGCTGGACCAATCCCACGAGCTGTGTTCACGAAATAATTGCATCGTTCATTGCAAACAGCATTTCCCTTTGCTTTTTTTCATTCCCTCCTTGTCAAACATGCCCGTATCTTCATATTCACCGGTGCTTTCGAATCCAAACAATTTCCGTCGTTTATGTGCGTCATTTGGAAAAGAGGATGGAATACAGCTCCGAACCATACCACTATTTACAATATTCTATGAAATTCATATGTGCATAGAGTTTGAGCGTTCGAAGCGTTCAAGGGGGTATTCCAGTCTAGAAACTTGGGAAAACCAAGTTTTTTTTTTGTTGCATTTTCTCAGAGTATAGACTCTTAAGAATATGCCCTCAAAAGGAAATGTTAAATCCCTTATATTTACAAAGTTATAGATATTTGAATAAGGTCGGACGAAACGGCGCGAATCGGATGATCCGAAGATTCTAAAAAAGCTGAAACCCGTGGAGAAATTTGTTGAGTTGTCACCAGATCCTACCACATCCCTATATGAATTTGATGGAGACGCCCCGCACGTAGGCAGTCCACATTGAAACGTGGGACTCGAATCGTCTCACGTAGAAATTTCAATAGAGTCTGATTCGGGAGGCTTTCAGGTTGCCTGACTGCCCTGGTAGGGCACTTATAAGGAAACCCGATAGCGCCCTGATCAAAAGTGTAACGTTCTGTCACATGTGGGCCATATCTGGCTGCCTGATCAGGCCGTTATCCGGTTGCCTGACCAGGCGTTTATAATGCTGCCTGATCAGGTCATTATTTCTTTGTCCATTTTGTCCATTTTTAAGGCAATTTCATAATTCCGCGGTTGAAGAAGTCCTCGTCGCTATTGGTAAACAAACTTGACCAGCTCATTTTCACAAGTCTCTCTTGAGGCCAGTTCTGTACCATTGAGAAAATTTTGCAAATGCTTGAAAACGTGATAATCGCATGATGCTAGGTCTGGACTATACGGCGGGTGCGATAGAACCTCCCATCCAAGCTCTCGGAGCTTCTGGCGCGTTGTTAAAGACGTGTGTGGCCTGGAGTTGTCTTGATGGAACACAACACCCTTCCTATTGGCCAATTCTGGCCGCTTCTGGTCGATCGCCTGCTTCAATCTGGTCAGTTGTTGACAGTAGAGGTTCGAATTGAGTGTTTGGCCCGATGAGAGCAGCTCATAGTGGATGATTTCCTTCCGATCCCACCAAACACACAGCAAAACTTTCTTGGCCGTTAATCCGGGCTTGGCGATCGTTTGGGCCGGCTCACCGCGATTGGACCACGATCTTTTTCGGCTGTTGTTCTCGTATGTGACCCATTTTTCATCGCCAGTCACCATCCGCTTAAAAAATGGCTCGATTTCGTTACGTTTCAGCAAAGAATCGCAGGCATCAATTCGGTCCAGAAGGTTCTTTTGCGTCAATTCGTGTGGCACCCATACATCGAGCTTCTTCTTGAGACCAGCCTTATGCAAATAAGGCTGGTCTGATATGGGAGGTCATGTGCGTTGATAGAATGCTGAGGCCGTTGTAAGGCAAGCCCCAATAGGGCCATATTAGGTCAAGCCCTAGTAGGGCTATATCCGTTGTGCCTGATTTACGGTAGTAAAAAAGGCACCCTGATCAGGCCGTAGTAAGGTAGCCTTCTTACTCCCGTACTACGGTTTCACCGATCCGGTCGGCATCCGGCACCGATCAGGCGTGCTTCATTACGGCATTCCAGACCGCAGCACGATAGCGACCTGATCAGTATTCAGGCTGCCTGATCAACATTTCTAGTCGGGGTATTAGGGATGCCCTGCCAATTTTCCGCACGGGCTCGTCCCATTGGATCCCTTCACGAAGCACGGACAAAGATAGGAATCCAATCAGATCCCTACGACAATTTCTGCAGAGGAACTACTCGCCAGGAAGAACGAGCTTCAGAAAATCATCATTATGGAGTCGAGGAAGGCACACTTTACCCCATTATACCACTTAGATAGTTGCGGTTTTATGAAATTGTAGGTACTCAACACATTAAACGCATTTTTCTCAAAACGACTTTTTCCAACCTGATTGACATGAAATCTCGAGGTCTTTTCGACCAATCGACTTCAAATTTGGTATGGACCTTCAGTACAATCCCTCTATCGTCCCTACATCGAGCATTGCGAAGTTATTATTATGACTATTGAAAAAAAAAATCATTTTGCAAAAAATAGGACGAAAAATTAACTTTTGCAGACAGTCTCCGTTAAAAAAAAATCTCTTTGGTACCTGGCACAATAACATTCTTATGGATCAAGGAAATTGGTTTTATTTTTGTTTCAAATGAATGAAAACTGTGGAATTATGTCAACCACCTCAACCCTATTTTTGAACGACCATATTTAGAAGCCCGTCACTTTTTCAACTTGATTTTTCTTTTTCACAATATCTTTTTGTAATTTCTTGAAACGTTAATGAAATTATTCGGAAAAAAAATTAGATATTTGGGCCTCTAGACTAGAATACTGCTTGAAAAATTCTTCACGAGTTATAAATTTAAGAAGAAACGAATTTACATCGTACGTATCGTGAATACCGTGGAAGACGAAATAAATTCGCCAGCCCGGTGAATGTATAAGCGTGGAGGGAGGCACACCGCGTTGCCTGGATAACGAGAGAATTTATTTTTCGTGTTCTTTCGATTGAACCACCGAGTTTTCGACGAGATAGAGAGCGATGGAGATGGAAAAAAGGAAGAAGGTGCAAAAGGAAATATAAGACACGGACACGTAATATTTATCTATCTACGTATATGTGTGTGTGTGTGTGTGTGTGTGAGGAAATTCGGTCTGCTGGATATGTATCGAAAAAGGGGCGAGAAATTCTGTGAACGATATCGTACAGTTCCACAAGCCTCGTTCGAACCTCCCGTCGGTACTCACAAAGTAATTGGATAGCCGCATAAAATAACACACATCAGAAACACAACTCTTGCTCCCAGTCCCTTTTTCTTCGACTGTTACGCTCTCTCTCTCTCTCTCTCTCTCTATCCATCTGTCCATACAGGATCACGAGATACACGTCTCGATATTTTTTCATCCACGTTTATGTACGAGTCTGAGCTGTTTTTCTTTTTTCACCATAATGTTTTACAAGAACTGTATTACGCGTAGCACGCGCTTCGGCAGCAATTGAAGCTTTGGAAAAATAAATCGCATATATTCGTGGCACTATCAACGAAGTATTTGAGATAAAAAAGTATATAACCCTGGATATATCAAACCGCTTGTGTACATAATTTTCTAATATTCTTTATCCTCTCTCTGGCGCCACCAACCGCCCACCTTGGCGCCGATGAGGAGAGGATAAATTTATGTGTACTTCGACTGGTTTACAATTGCAAGGAATCGAATTCACTCGACTATTCGGAATGAAAAATGTGTAAATATTTGTAGAATAAAATAAAAAATAAATGTCAATCTTTTATGCATACTCGTATAATAAAATTGTAAACTTTGCGGTAAATGTTTACAAAATAACCCCCACCTCGGAGGGGGGGTGGGAGGTAGGGGGATTTATAGATGACCCCCTGAGCAGGATGGTGAAGAGAAATCGCGGCGGCCACCCCCCCCCCCCCCCCCCCAATAAAAAGTTGAATTGAATTTGGATGTGTGACCACGAAGGGTTAAAGTATATTAAGTTTTGACATTTATCACTGTAGCACCAATTTTTACCTAATCTTTATCAGATCCTTGGACAAATGATTTCAATTATGGCCATAGAATATTCTCTTGAATTAACGTCGGCCCCGGTGTCGAAACTACCCGCGTGAATATACATGTGTGTGTGTGTGTGTGTGTATTTTTCAACCTATTCGTCATAGTTTTATCTTAATGCAGTTGCTCCGTTTCGGCTCTTTTGGCTTTTTCGATTTATTTTTGTACGCGGACGCGGTGACTGGGGCAGGGTGAGGTGAGGAAACGCTAGAGGGAAGAAAAATACGCTTGACCCATTTAGCCAGAGCAAAGAAAAACAAAATAAATGCAGAGCTAAGCAGGTAAATGAGAAATATAAATTACAAGGCTCCTAGGTAGTTTTTGCAGCGACCAAAGCACTTTACTGCAATGTTCTCTTTATTTTCCTCTGCGATCTTCAATTTTTACAGTGCGGAGAAAATATTATGAGCTTGCAGACAGAAGAATAATATAAATAATTAAAATTAAGGTGTAAAAATGGAAAAAAAATTTACAGATATTACACAAAGTGCAACTATATCATGGCATTGAAAATGTAATCAGACTTTTCGAGTTATATAAAAAGTACGTGCAAGTAATATGAGTTGCTCTCTCTCTCTCTCTCTCTCTCTCTCTCTCTCTCTCTCTCTCTCTCTCTCTCTCTCTCTCTCTCTCTCTCTCTCTCTCTCTCTCACTCACTCTCTAACTCTCTCTCACTCTTGCACTCTCTCACTCACATTCTCAATCCATCCCTTCATCCATCCATCCATCTAAACCAAACCAAACCAAACCAAACCTCAATAAACCCCAACAAACCTCAACAAACCCCAACGAACCTCAACAAACCTCAACAAACCTCAACAAACCCCAACAAACCCCAACAAACCCAAACAAACCCAAACAAACCCAAACAAACCCTAAAAAACCTCAACAAACCCCAACAAACCTCAACAACCCTCAACAAGTCCCAACAAACCCTAAAAAACCTCAACAAATCCAAACAAACCTCAAGAAACCCAAACAAACTTTAACAAACCCCAACAGACCTCAACAAACCCAAACAAACATAATCAAACCCCAACACACCCAAACAAACCCCAACAAACCTCAACAAACCCCACCAAACCTCAACGAACCCAAACAAACCTCAACAAACCCCAACAAAACTCGACAAACCTCAACAAACCCCAACAAACCCCAATAAACCCAAACATACCCCAACAAACACCAACAAACCTACACACCAAAATTGAAACTTACAACTGGTAATCACAAATGCCTACTCTACATGTAATGCAGCATTTTTCAACAGAACACAGGCATTTAGCATGTCGCAACTCCCCCCACCTTGCTACAACACAGCGGCAGTGGAGTGGGGGTAGCGTTAGCTTCGTATGACATCTCGCATAAAATTGTACACACAACTCAATTACGATATTACCTTGAACGTTTACCTACCTGTTTCTGAAAATCACTTTTCAAAAGTTCTTTGTTATTGCAAAAAAATATGAAAATTTTGTGTAAAATATTCATTTTTTTTCTGAAGTGTCCCATTAAAAACATTGTCAACTCTTTTAAATTTTTCTTAGGTTCACCATTTGGATGTGAAAATACTTAAAATTCTTGGCTCATATTTTTCAGACCAATATTGAAGTCGTTGGATTTCCCACAAACGGACAACTGCCGTCAAAACCTTCCTGGAAGACAACGCAATAACTTCGCCATTTTGGAAAATTCTTTAATGAAAATATTGATTAGAACAGTTTAATTATACAATAAATACTACCTAAAGTTTCATAAATATGAAACGTTTTCTTCCCTTCCAAAAAGAAAACGTCTACATGTATTTCCCTCCCTTAAAAACAGTTTTTCCTCGCTTCGAGAATGATTTTTCGCGCTAAAATAAAGAATCTACACCGATCGAGACACAGAAAAAGAGCTCAGACGAGATTTTTTTCATCCCTCGACAGAGGGGCGAGGGAGAAAGTGTGTGATAAAAAAAAAAGTATTTTCTCTCAAAACTCAAAAGAGCTGCTCCCATTAAGTTCAAAAGCAGGTAAACTCGCGTGACTTTCCCGAAAACATTTATATCCGTAGGATCGTTCATTAATTTATCTTATCTACCCTTTACGTCGAGTGGTTAAAAAATCGAAACTCGTTGTCTCTCTCGTCAAGTTATACGATATATGCGTGTGGCCGTTTCTGCGATAACGCGAAGCTCCCTGGCTGGAAAGTGGAAGAATGGAAGGAAAAGGGGGGAAAAAAAGGATTGGAGCTTTTGGCCTGAAGGACCTTGCCGGGTGCTCTTCAGCCCTGCTGCTCTTTGCTACCAGCTCTCACCCTCTCTCTCTCTCTCTCTCTCTCTCTCTCTCTCTCTCTATCTCTCTCTTTCGCTTGCTCCCTTAGCTCGTCGTCTCATATCTCGAGAGTACATAACAAGGGAAGGACGAGTCGACTTGCGCGAGGATAGAAGAGAAAGAAAAACATACACTACACGATAGTGAGAGAGTGAAATAGAACGAGAGGAAAATTCGTTGCTGGGTCGTATACTCAGGTGGTGCTCGCATACGTCAGTTTCTTCGGTGGCTGGGTGCGTTGTTGGTGTGCACGCCCGGGAGAGTCACGGTGTCATCAACCTCGCAAAACCGGAAGTGCCTGGAAAATGTTTCCTCATTTTTCCTCCTCTTTTCCAGGCTCTATTGCATACACACTTTTTTTCGCTCGCCCTACCTCACTCTCTCTCTCTCTCTCTCTCTCTCTCTCGCTTTCTCATTCCAGGTTAACACTTCCCACGTAAAATAACGAAACGTACGAGCGTCTCGAGCGTGCTAAAGTTTTCCGAAAGGGAACAAAATTATCGTTTCGCTGTACCTTGGGCCGCGTAAAGAACGGAAAAAGACTGGATTGACTGTTGAGTCAATAACAAGCTGTACGTTTTTTTTTTTTTTTTTTTGTTTTTTTCATTCTCTTTTTACTTTACGTGAACGAACTCAGGGCTCAAGGGCCTACGAAATGTGTAAGAGC
This sequence comes from Ophion ventricosus, assembly GCA_963932345.1. Classification (NCBI taxonomy): domain Eukaryota; kingdom Metazoa; phylum Arthropoda; class Insecta; order Hymenoptera; family Ichneumonidae; genus Ophion; species Ophion ventricosus. The sequence continues at coordinate 5,340 of CAWVQM010000026.1, read as the reverse complement.
GATTTAAGCTTTAGGGCTCCGAACCCGCACGTATGTTCGTGTTTGTGTCACGTTTATGCCTAACTCGTGTTAAGCAGCAAAACATTATAATAAAAAAATTAAAGATAAACAAAGATTAAACACATAACATCGCAAACATAGGCAGAAGAGGAGATAATAAAAGGAAAAATAAGAATAAAAATTAAATTAAAGAGTGAAGTAGAGACTGAGCAGTTGGAAAAATAATTATCAAAGAGATGCGTAAAGAGTCTGCTCTTGGAAATAGCAAGATTAGGTGGCAATCCAACAGTAAGGGGAAGCGAGTGCCAGAAGTACTTGACTGCCAGCACAAATTAATTCCTAAATGCAGAGGTACGATTAAGCGGTATGTGAAAATCCATGACAGAGAAAGAGAGAGAGAGAGAGAGAGAGAGAGAGAGAGAGAGAGAGAGAGAGAGAGAGAGAGAGAGTTTGTACGCTCCTGGTACCTAGTTAGGCGACCACGTGATCCTTCGCTGAGAACCCATTGACAAATTACTTTTACGGTTTACCGTCGCATTTCGCGTTAACTCAATGGTCCGAGACAAACACACGTCAACTCGTGTTTATGGGGTCAATCGACCCCGTCAACGTATTATCGCGTCGACCGAACGAGATTGTCTGTTCGCCAAACCCAAATCCTGTGATCTTTATACATATACCATGCACATACACGTTTATAAGCTATCCCCTAACGAGGATTACGAGACAAGTGGAGTAGGAAGGGGCATGTTGAGCAAGTTTGGAATGATCGCCCTGTAGTTCCTTAAGGCCTTAGGCCACTCTAGAGGCAAAAAAAAGGGCATATTTTGTGATTTTATTTCCAGCCAAACCATAAAATAAATCGAAATTACAAAATAGGGGTTTTATCATACACGTAATTGACTAGACAAAATTATTTTTTTCACAGCGATACATGTCAAAATGGCGACTGTACAAGTTTACAGGATAAAAAAATGTTCCTGCCATTTTGGGCACTTTTTGTCGAATTCTCTCTGCCAACGAAGGGATTAAGAGTCTACCGTTTGAAAATAAAACCTACTTTCGTCAATAGGGAATGTATCTGGAAAAAAAAGTCTGTAGACGAAATTCCTGTTAAACTTATTGTTTCACAGATAATCGATCTCAAATGACTAAGGCCATATTTGCTCAACCTGCCCCGATAGTGGACTAAGTTGAGCATGGGTATGAGGTAAGTTGAGCAAAGTAAGAATTGCATCAAAAAATCAGACGTAGGCAACATGATTTGGTACAATGCAATAATAAACCAACAGTTGCTTGTTAATTAGTTCGATTTTGAAACATTAGCATTAATTGCAATGAACTTTGAAATATTTTTGTTCATACAATGGTAGAAGAAAATCTTTCAATCACGCTTTTTTTACTTTTAGGTGCAAAAATAATGAAACGTCCCGTGTTACCGTCTCGTACGCCGCATGGCAGCGGGCAATGGCGTGATGTGTTCCCCTCCCCCATACCTCTCTTTCCGCCATTTGATGCACCCGCGTGCGGTGCTTAGTTTTCCAGATATTTCGATTGTCCAACTTACCCGACTGCTCAACATGCCTCTTCCTACCCTACTATACCCAATATGGTACACTAGAGTTTTGCATAAATCGCGGCATGAAACAGTTTCATCTTCACCATCTACACGTACGGTAGTCCATTCACGAGCTAAAGAAACGCATAGACGACAAACGAGAGTCTCGTACTTCGCGTTCATTCATAAGTTTCTCCATCGAGCATTTTTTTTATCCCGGCGAAGCAACACCAAGTTTTCAGTTCTTCGAGCTTAAGGTCGTAGAGAAGGGTGAAACGTTGACGAGAAAACCCGAGGAGATGAACGAGAAAAATGAGAAAAAGAACAAGAAGAAGTATTGGTACGCCAGAGTGCAGTACTAGATTTTTCATCGTGTACCTCGACGTAACGCTGTCGACTCGACCGGCAATGTTATCCATGTATACATGTATGGTCCAAAAGTTGTGGATCAAACGAAGTAGGTATGTAAGCCAAACCATTTCCAACCAAAAAGGTCGTATAAAGGTTGGTCCGTTTCTCAACGATTCCAAAGCTATGATTTTTTTTTTCAATATTTTATAAAATCGATTCCCACCTGTACAAAAAAAAAAATTAAAAAACTACTCAACATATGGGGGTTATTTTTTTTATGTAGCCTGATGATGTGGCTTTCGCATGAGAATGTAGTCGTCATAATTGTCATCATGAGTGCGAGAAAAAAAAAATTGTTATAACTGTTTGGATCATAATTTTTTTCCCCTAGGTTTTCATAATTGATTTTTAACCCAAACTATCCGTCCGAATTGGTTCCACAAATTACGGAACATGCTTTGAACTTTCTAGATGATGTACGAAAAATTTATTTATAAGAAATAAAATGGCGATATGTTAAAAAAAATTCATAAAGAGGTGAAAACGCAAAAAAGACACTTTTTTGTTCAAAAAATCATAGTTCAGTGAATTTTCTACATTTTTACCTAAAATTTGGAGGTAATACTCCTTAGATATGCTACTTTTGGAAAAAAAATAGCAGCATAGTGCGCATTCCAAAAAATGTATTTATTCCGACATGTGAAGAGGGTACATTTTATGGTATGAGGACACTTCAAACTCCAGGTCAGACGGTGAATACAGTCCCATCAAAAGCCATTTACGCCAAAAACTGATCGACGGGTCGATTCGACCCATGACGACCACGAAGGGTCAAAGAAAAATGTTCTACCGAAACTTACCCCTGTACTAGGAAAATTGGTCGACCTTATGAGGATTCTAAAAAGGTACACCTCATAGCCCTGACCTTCTAAAGTTTTTTTTTGTCGATTTTCATTAACTGCAAGGTAGTGTTTTGTTAGAAGATCGAATTTCGCACTGACCAAATTTGAGATGTTTTTTTGCATTGGTAATGCATAAAAAATGATAATTAATGATTTTTCAAGTCCCTTACGAAAAAAATATAGCGTATTTTCGCGATGCTTTGTTTTTGGCAGAAAAAAAATTGAGCATTCTGGAAAAAAGATCAAAATTACATTCGGAGTACAGCAGAATAACGATAATTAAAATCCGAATACGAAGCACTCGTGAGAAACTTTTTTTGTGTGCATCCCGTCATGGAGAAAAAAAATTACCAAAGATGCATTTTGAAGTGGATCAATCAAATTTAATTCCTATCGAACGAAAGTTTTTACGAGTGTTTCGTATTCGGTATTTATCTTTAATCTGCTGAAATAAAAATGGAATTTCAATTTTTTGTCCATAGTGCTTAATTTTCTCTGGCAAATCACAACGACTCGTTACAAAAATACGTTTTCGTTTTGGAGTTTTATAGTTGTTTACGATGAATTTTTATTCACGTCGATTCAATTGAAGAGACAAATACTATCAACCTGAAAATTCGTTTTGCTAATCCTTTCTACGTACCCGCGATAAGTGCTCTGCATTCAAATGTGTTTCCAATGCAAATTAACAGCTCAAATTTGTTTGCCACAAAATTCAATTTTCCAGCAAAGCATTGCAGTGAATAAAAATCGATAGCAATAAGCTTTCGAGGAACAGGTCTATGAATATTCCTACTACAGGGGCAGGCTTCGGTAGAACATATGTCTTCCTAAATTAATGATGAGGAGAAAAAAATGTATATACCACAATCATGTTTTCCTCGCTTTTTCGTGCGGGTGAACGGTACGTAAAAGTGGTATTATACGTCCTAGGATTTAAAAATTGTGAAACGTCTCACCACTTCTTTTGATCCACGATTTTTCGATCACCCTGTATATGTTGCGTATAAGTAAAAATCGATAGCAAAAATCTTTGGAGGATCAGGTCTATGAATTTTTCTACTATAGGGGCAGGTTTCCGTAGAACATTTTTCTTCCTAAATTACTGATGAAACCCTCGGAAAAAAAATGTATATACCACAATCATGTTTTCCTCGCTTTTTCGTGCGGGTGAACGGTACGTAAAAGTGGTATTATACGTCCTAGGATTTAAAAATTGTAAAACGTCTCACCACTTCTTTTGATCCACGATTTTTCGATCACCCTGTATATGTTGCGTATAAGTATAAATCGATAGCAAAAATCTTTTGAGGATCAGGTCTATGAATTTTCCTACTATAAGGACAGGTTTCCGTAGAACATTTTTCTTCCTAAATTAATGATGAAACCCTCGGAAAAAAATGTATATACCACAATCATGTTTTCCTCGCTTTTTCGTGCGGGTAAACAGTACGTAAAAGTGGTATTATACGTCCTAGGATTTAAAAATTGTAAAACGTCTCACCACTTCTTTTGATCCACGATTTTTCGATCACCCTGTATATGTTGCGTATGAGAGCTGGTGTGGGAGAAAAGGCGAAAGTAAAACGAATGGAGCATCTCCGGCGACTTATTTCTCCGGTATAGAAACGGAAAATGTCCTTTCCCTTGGGTCATATGTGTCGAGGCAAAAGTTCACGGCCAACTTTATTACCGCACGTATATATATTTTCAATAAGTTACACCCGCCTCACTTTCCCAATGTTTTTGGACCAGAAACCATGACTTCTGTCTCCCTCAACGATCCTATTTTTTTTTTCGCACAGTTGAAAATCCAAAGAACTAATTGAGTGACTAGAGCTGTTACCCTCCCCTTGCCATCAGGTGTAACCTTCCGGATATTCGAAATAGGGGAAATGGAGCGACGGCAATGGTTGAAGGTTTTCATTGGGGTCGGGGGTAGGGGGAGCGGAGGAAACCCAAAGGCATGTCTGATGTATCGGAATCTTCGCACGCTCAGAATATATATAGGGGTAGATCGGAAAAATTTCGCGTTTTTGGAAAAAAATGATTCTGAAAGTTTATTACCGGGCTTCTTCTTCTGCTTCCTGCCCTGCGTTCGTAACATCACTGACCGATCAATCAAATCCCTGAGAGCTCGTATTTCTCTCAGCTGGGAGAGAAAATACGGGGGAATCGTGTTATCTTTGCGATATCGCGTTAGGCCCGGACACGAAAGAGATCTCTCGCGAATCATTGGGGAGAGCTCATCACTTCCGGTGCCGGTATAAGATTGGTTGGAGTCCCGAGGCCTCGTTTGTTCAAGGGAGCCCGTTTTCGCGTGTTTCAATTCGCGAATCAATTTCTGAGACTCATTAGTTAATAATATTATATTAATAATGTTAATGATTCATTTTCTTTGAAATTAAAATAATGTTCTTGATGACAAACATTTTGTTATTAAACATCAATTTTTTTTATTGAATATTAAATTATTAACTTTGTTATGGAAATGAAGTGATTACTTTTGTTATTCAAAATTAAATTATT
>CAWVQM010000024.1:0-18196 GCA_963932345.1 Ophion ventricosus | reverse complement strand
CAGAGTCTGCGAAGTATCCGCGCCCTTCACAGCTCAAGCTCTCTAGCCCTTCTCCTCTGCTGCTCACCTCTTACTCGCCTCTCTCTCGCTAGTCTCTCCTTCCCTTCTCTCTCACTCTCACTCTTCGCCCTTTGTCCTACTCTTCTCCTGACCTCTCCCTTTTCTATCCTCCTTCCCTCTTCATCTTCTCCCCTTCTTTCTCTATAGTCTTCCTCCTCGTCTTCTCTCTCTCCTGCTATTATCCTCTTTTTTCCTTTTCTCTCTCTTTCTTCTCCACCCCTTGATCTCCTTGTCTTTTTTGTCTCCTACCTTCATCCTACATTTCTTCGCTGCTCTCCTCTCCCTCTTCGTCCTCCCTTGATCCGCATTTTCTACTCTCCTCTCCCTCTTCTTCTTCCCTTGATCGCCAGTCTCTACGTCTCGTCTTCTCGCTCTCTCTCTCTTTCCTTAATTTTATACTTCTCAACCTCCCGCCCCTCTCGCTTCTTCCCACCACTCTCTCTAGCCTCTTCTTCTCTCTTTCTCTCTCTCTCCTCCCTTTATCCTACTCTTCTTCTCCCCTGCTCCCTGCCTTCTGCTCCCTCCGATCGCCAGTCTCTCACCCTCTTCTCGCTCTCTTTTTTTTTATTCTACGCTTCTCCATTCCTCTCCGCTCATCATCATCATCATCATCACATTATCATCGTCATCGTAATTGTCATCGTCATCGTCATCGTCATCGTCATCGTAATTGACATTGTAATCGTAATCGTAATCGTCATCGTAATCGTCATCATCACACGCTCGCATCGTCACATCGTCATCTCTCTCTTTCTCTCTCTCTCGCGCGCGCGCGCCTCCCTCTGCTGTATCTCGTACACCAATAGTGGACCCCTCGGCACCTTTTTCTCAAGCATGAACAGGTAAAATGAGAAAAGGAGCGGCCAATAAGCACAACACTCGTAATTTTAAATTGCCTGACAGGACGATCGACTGAAAAGCTTCGTGCGACGCGTCGCCAAAGCGTGTAGTGTGCAGTTGCCAGAAAGATTGAGAAAAAAAATAAAAAAAAGAATTCATAAAAGTTGAGCCTCACAAATGAAAATGGAAAGCTCGTGCTCTACGGGAGGAGTCGCGAAACCTGAGAGTATATAGAAAACGTGAGAAAATAATAGAGCAGAAGACGCGGACGACCCTCCTGCGAGAGTGAGAAAATAAACGTCAAAAACCCCGAACGAATCTTTTCTCCACCTCCACCCGCCCTCCCCATCGCTCTCACTCTAAACTTTATCGCTTTATTTCCTCCCACACTTTCGGCGATCTCTAGAGATCGTTCGTCTCGCTCTTTTTCACTCTTGAGGCCTCACTCTTAGGCCTCCCGAGGACAGAATAAGTGCTTCTCTTACTCTCTCGCGCTCCCCTTTTGCGCCCTTCTCCGATCCTCGGCGATGAGCTCCCTACTGTATTTCAAACTGGCCAGTTTCCATCAGCAGAAGCATTTTCGGTCCAGGGAGAATGAATTTTTCACTCGTAGCAGAGAAGAGCAAGAGCGAGAGCGAGTGAGAGAAACACAGAAGGAGAGACGGAGACAGCGATATAGATAAAAGAAAAGAGAACGCTCGGTATGACCCTTCGCCTCTAATGCCCAAAAACTTTGGTCGATGAACGGCTTAGTGCACTGACTGTATACATATATATATATATATATATATATCTCTTTTGAAAACTTTAAAAAAGTTAAAACGTACGCCAAGTACAAAAAAATCACCTCGAAATCATTGCTGTTTTTTTACCTCATAAAAAATTATGGTTCACTTTAAAAACAACTATTATTTGTTTCATTTTAAACGATGGTTTTGCTATATTTTTCCCATTACACATAGATGGATTTTAAGGAAAAACTTGGCTAAAGTTATTTAGGGATATTTTTATACATATATATATTCTAGTATTTATATTAATATAAAATTAGTGGTCTAACATTAAAAAATAAGAAATTACACATAGGTACATTTACAGAGAATATATTTATCAGAAAATAAACAAGCACCAAATGATATTACAAATAGAATTAAAAAATGAAAGAGACTTAAATTCTTAAGATAAATTACTCTGAGGAATAGCTCTATCTTTCTTCATCAGATGACGCGTTGATTTTTTCTTTTTGCGCGTCGATATCGTCTTTAAAAGACCAATGCAGTTCTTCGGTAGTAGCAAAAATTGCTCTAGCATCAACGCTAAAGGGTTATTGACTTTCTGAGGCTTGGGCCTTATACTACTTAAATATGGGTCCGATGTTAGTAGCAGCCTATGAAACACATCATACATACATTGTTCACGAGAAAACTTCCATGAATAGCTAAGCCTATATTTGCAGAAGTGCTTATTTCGTGGCTCCGCCACCTCTTCTGATAACGTGCTTTTAGGTAACAAGGCATCTTCGATTATCGCGGGACCATGCATCAAAATTTTGTGAAACGTACGCGACATTGGATGCCAATTGTATTTTTCTACATATAATTTGGCCGTGTCATTACAATAGTTCTCAAATTTCTGAGCATCTAGTTTGAATCTACTTGAGATTAAGGGGCCAGTCCACATTGAAAATTTCAAAAAAAAGATTTTTTTTTACTGTTTTCGAAAGTACATACATTCAGAAATATTGTGTCAAAATTTTATGAAAATCCGAGCTCTCTAAGTATTTTTTTTAAATTTCGACCGATGTCAAGCCGCAACATCAGAACTGCTCGATAGAATGGTGCAAGTACCTCAAAGCTAAGGCACTTCAGCAACATTACAAACATCCTCCTGCTCCTTCTGAGGAAGTACAGGAAGTTTTAAAACCTATTTATGAGGATCTCACCAAAACAGAACTGTTCGAAAGGTGTTTAGGTGGCCATACGCAAAACAATAATGAAAGTTTTAACAACTGCGTATGGAATATGGCACCTAAACACATGTTCAACGGCAAAAAAATCGTAGACATTGCCTGCTAAGTTTCCGCGTGTGTCTTTAATGAAGGATTTCGTCCAGTGCTTAAAATAATGGAAATAATGGGCGTCAAACTCGGCCCGATCGCCATCGGATTCGCCGACAATCGCGATGACGAGCGAGTTCGCTCTGCAAACCGCCGCAGTTCTGAGTGCTTAAAAGAGACCAGAACCAAACGAAAGCAAGCAAGACTTGAAGAAATCGACGATGATGAGCAATCAGAAGGGATTTTGTACGGTGCAGGAATTGCCGATTGTGTTTAGGTAAGACTTTTTCATAGTATAAACTTCAAACGCGTTTTTCTCGAAACAACGTTTTCAAAATCTAGCTCCATCGTATCTCTAAAACTAATAAACCGATTCTCTTGAAATTTGAACCACATATGGTAAACATGATTCGCAACAAGATGACCCTCGATGGTTTTAAATTTTTTATTTTTACTTTTTTTTTTTGCGAAAAACTTCGAAAAAACACGTTTTTTTTTACTTTTTTCGTTTTTCATCTGCCATTTCTTTATTTTTTGATAAAACTTTATATCCGAGGGTCATTTTGTAGCTGGTGTCACTCTGAATCTAATGGACTTTGATTTTTTTGTTTCAGACAAGCCGTTGCCGAGTTGTGATGGAGCTACCTAGCCCACCGATTTTTGAGGCGTTAAACTATAGTTTTTGTACTTAAAAATGAATAAAAATGAATTAAATTTTTTTTAAATGTATTTCAAGACTTTATTTATCAAGCCCAACAACTTTTATATTCATATCTTTTATAAAATCTCCAAAAAAAAAATCGCGAAAATAGCCTTTTTTCGTGGCTCCAAAGTGGACTGGCCCCTTAACTCTAATATTGGAGCGAATCTCTTTTTCAAAATAAGGTCTATTCCAGTTATCGCAGAAGACACTTCTGGATTGGCGAAAAATCTGCGACTAGTATTGCCATCATTTGAGTTTCCGAATCCGGGTTTTGGCACATCTACTATTAGTCCAAGTTCTTCTTTAAATGTATTATGAATCTCTTGTGTTTTAGTATTCACAGCAACTTTGTTATCTTGATTCCGAATTTGCCATTTTTGTACTGGTATTTTGTATGCCAGATGCAGTAAAGATTCAAAAAATCGGATTCTTGCGTGCAACATAGACAGCCCAAATCTAAGTCTTTCCGGTTCCACTTCCCGTGGTACATTTTCCAAATTGCTAAATCTTATCTGAGTTAAATTACAGATATAACACCGCATTGTTGATAATATTTCAGTAGCTGCGTTGCAGGCTTTCCCATCTGTCATCGTAAAACACATAGAGTGCTTTATAGAAATATCATATACTTCATTCTGTATTCTTGTATTATGAAGTGTAGCAATTTGACCCTCAAAATGAGATATTTCTTCATCTATCACTTCCTTCGATTCAGCAATAAATCTTATCGTCATTGGTCTGCAGAACCGAGGTGACGATGGCTGTGTTTTTTGCCACAGTATCTTCTTGGTACGTAAACAAGTCAATCTTAATTGTACCAATGACGACTGAAACATATTTGCATCCGAGTCAGAAGCATCGTTGAATTTCCGAATCATCGCACCCCCACTTATAAATTAGCTCTGTTTCTACGGTTTCATTTCTGGGAAAGGATTGCATGACGTCTTCTAAATATAATATAAGCCTCCTAGAAGTATGGTCTAAAAGATCTTAAAGTTTCACTTCCGAACATGTTTCCGATACCTTTATGGACCGTTCATCTGGATAGCATTTTTCCTTCTCACATACCAAAATATCATAACAAGGATCCAACTTCGGATCACTCGTTCTAACAACTTCGTATTGTCTGCGAGTTAGTTGTGCCTCAACAAACATTGACAAAGCTTGACTTGGTGTCAATTGTCTCCTCGATGTTTCCATTTCACTCTTCCTCATCGCTTTTCGATATTCTTCTCCTCGTATTGGTACCATTACTACTTCTTTCAACACCTTTGCAGCTGCTGCATTACCTTTTTCCCTGAGAATCATTTCAGACGCGTATAGCACTTCTTCAGGCTGGTCAGAATTTATCAATTTCTTAGTTTTTCGACGTTTGGAACGTTCAGATGATTCCATGAATGGTTTTTCGGGGCGACCGGGACCACTTCCATTCCGCTTAGGTATCTCTATGATCCCTGCGAATAGATGTTTTTCAATAATAGCGAATATATTTTTCAATATGACTCATTGTTTATTTAATTTTTTTTATTAATGATTTATGCCGCGGCAAGATCGACGATGCTTTGTCGCGGTAACACGTGAAAATGAGGTTGTGTTTCTTCCCGCAAATAACGCATCAGCGTACGCAATAATTCCTCGTCCTAACGACTGAGGGTAGTACCTAACGACCGACAGCTGTTGTACAGGGACGTTTTACAATTTTTTTAATCCTAGGACGTAAAATACCTCTTTTACGTACCATTTACACGTACGAAAATGTGATTTATTCCACGTGTTTGTGGAATATAAAATATTATGCAAGTATTCAGGAAACATTGTTCACAGAATTGTTAAACCTTAGAAATATTCTTATTAAAAATGTTTTATTATTATTTAAACAAACACCTTATAACAAATAGTTGATATCACCATTATACAAAAATACATCGTATGAACTATACAAGTATACTGGGAATGCTGTGCAAGGCCTTGGTGTCCATGGTTATGAATACAAAGATCGGGAAGATATAGAATGTTCCGTTCTTTTTATTTTCCGTTATTTTCTTACATTTTAACGTCACACCAATTGCCAGTATGCGGTCAAAATATATTTAATATAATCTGTAATAGATGTGTGATTAAGTATAACATTTCTCGTGTCTGTATCTAACATTCTTATTTATTCAAATCACATAAGATTTTGCGTTTATGGGGACTAAAGGGCATACCATTGATCTGATCTGTACTCCATGGGATCATTCATTCAATTACCCTTCAAATAACCAATTGAAGGTAACAAAGTTTTTCGTGTGGTTATGTGAACAGGTTGAAGAATAATTTTAATCCTTCGAAATACAATCATGCAAAAATCACTTTCCAGATCGAGCATATTGCCATGATCTAAAAAATGCTATCACTAATCGCCACCACCTGGCTAAGGAGTTTCATTATTTTAAACCTATGAGTTGAATAGTTGAGAAGTTAAAATCCTTATTTGAGTTTTGTTTATTAACCATGTACGCCAAAACCTTGCACAGCATTTCCAGAATACTTCTGCGGTTCAAACTATGTATTTTTCTATAGTGGTGATATCAATTATTTGTTATAAGGTGTTTTTTTAAATAAAAATAAAACATTTTTAATAATATTATTTCGAAGGTTCAACAATTTTGTATACATTTCCTGCATAGTTGTATAGTATTTACATTGCACTTGGCTATTTTATAAATCATTTGATTTTTTTCTGTACATTTGATTAATGGAAAAAATATATTAAAACATTGTATGAATCGAAACAAATAATTTTGTTTCTTTGTATTTTTTCACGATGTATTGCACTGTCGTGAAATTTTATTCAAGCTCTTTACCAATTTTGCGATAACTTTCTCCACGTCTTCAAAAGAAAATAACACGATCTCGCAGGGACACAGATATTTCGCTTTTCTTGCCTGGCATGGTTACTCTATGAAATTCAAAGAAGTACTAATCAGAGCAAAGACCTCGACGACTATGCAGACAAGCATTTGTTTACACCTCATCATACTGTGTTTGTATTTAAATACTTTCCTTCCATGACTTAGAAATATAACCCTAAGTGTACAAATACTTGTTTGGCCCTACAATTCTTGTATTTATGTATTATTTTTCTATTATGCATTATTAAGGGGCCAGTCCACTTTGGAGCCTCGAAAAAAGGGCTATGTTCGCGATTTTTTTTTGAGTATTTTATAAAAGATATGAATATAAAAGTTGTTGGGCTTGATAAATAAAGTCTTGAAATACATAAAAAAAAATTTAATTCATTTTTATTCATTTTTAAGTACAAAAACTATAGTTTAACGTAACGCCTCAAAAATAGGTGGGCTAGGTAGCTCCATCACAACTCGGCAACGGCTTGTCTGAAACAAAAAAATCAAAGTTCATTAGATTCAGTATGACACCAGCTACAAAATGACCCTCGGATATAAAGTTTTATCAAAAAATAAAAAAATGGCAGACGAAAAACGAAGAAAGTAAAAAAAACGCGATTTTTTCGCAGTTTTTCGCAAAAAAAAGCGTAAAAATCAAAATTTTAAAACCATCGAGGGTCATCTTGTTGCGAATCATGTTTACAACATGTGGTTCAAATTTCAAGAGAATCGGTTTATTAATTTTAGAGATACGATGGAGCTAGATTTTGAAAACGTTGTTTAGAGAAAAACGCGTTTGAAGTTTATACTATGAAAAACTCTTACCTAAACTCAATCGGCAATATTGACACAATATTTCTGAATGTATGTACTTTCGAAAACAGTAAAAAAATCGATTTTTTGACATTTTTAAAGTGGACTGGCCCCTTAAAAGTTTATATTTTACACATTATCTCTATACATAGTATACTATTCGTCAACCCAACTTTGGTATATATATCATTCGTTCGTTTGAAGTTATCGTAAAAAAACTTGGTGTACAAATACTTTTTGGACTCACTGCATATGTATGTATCACCAGCAAGTTGCCACCACCTGTCAAGAGGTGCGAGAGAGACCGAGTATGAACGGGTATCATCGGGTTACGGCTCACGGCTCTGCAGAGTGTCAGAAACGCGTCTACTTCGGCTCTTGCACGAAGTGTTAATCAACTTTCAAAAAGGCGTATGTACTATGTTTACAACATGAGCGAATGACTTTATTCGTTTCAACGAACGATTGTGGAACAACTTTAAGGGTAAACAATCGGTCGAAAATGCTGCCGTAAATTATAAGATTTCAAGATTGAGTGGACGAATCGATAAAGAAACCACACAAAATCGATAGGAAAATACTACATTCCATTGGTAAAATGTCATTCGATTTTCGATTCTTTGTCGCCTTTTCGCGTGACATCGATTCAAAAAACGACGGGCGGCAGGCCGTCTTACTGTATGAAGAGTACGCGGCGTGTCTTCCGTTAGTTAGTAGCATCGAGATCGATGGCGTCGATCAGGGTCATAATTTTTTTTTATTACTTGGCGTCATTGCTGCGTCTCTTGATATATATCTCAAGATATACATGGTGTGTCCTAAAAATCATGAAATATATTTTTTTGCCGAGCTCCGACCGGTCGCAGCACGTTCTTCGGGCCGTTCGAGTTAGGTGGGGGGGGGGGGGGGGGGGGGCTCTCAGATTTGCCCCGCACCCTAGGTCGGTCTGAGTATCGGTGGCGTCAGGATCGCTGATGTAGTGCACGCCCGCTTTGACACCACGTCACGGCGGACACTTTCGAACAACTTTGGGCGATCAAGTTCTGCACAAAACTCAACAAAACAGGTGCAGAAACCCATAAACTGCTTAAACAAGCCTACGAAGATTGTGGAAAAAGGTCATCCGCGTGCGAAACATCGCCGGTACCTGGCTGCTGCATTACGACAATGCGCCCAGCCACACGTCTCTCTGCATCCGTGAGTTCCTGTCGAAGCATAACATGGCAACGCTGCCGCAGCCAACCTACAGTCCCGACCTCGCTCCGGCCGACTTCTTCTTGTTCCCCAAGGTCAATAACGTGCTCAAAGGACGCCGTTTTCACAGCATTGAGGCTATCCAAGTGGTTGTTGGCAACTGTTTTAAAGAAGATTCGCGCCGAGGCCTTCGAGGGGCCGTATCGAGCGTGGGAGAGTAGGTGGAAAAAATGTGTAGATGCTCATGAAGAGTACTTTGAAGAACATTAACCCCGTGTACAGATATTGTTAATAAATCTTTAAAAAAATATATTTCATGGCTTTTGGGATACACCATACATCAAGAAACGCGGCAGCATCTTGATGCCAAGTAATAAAAAAACAGAGGGAGAGAGAGAGAGATACTCGATTCCTTCATCGACAAAAATTAACGTGGTTGTTCGGGGGAGCGCTGCCCTCACAACGCTCTTAGGGCAGCCTGCGGCTGCTGCCCAGGCGTCCACAGCCGGAGGCGTAGCGCTACAGACCAACAAACAGTCAAACAGGCAGACAGAGTCTGGGCTATTCTTAAGTTTATTATCGAAGTTTAAAAAACAAGCGACAAAGGTAAAAAAGTTCGTCAACCACGATGACGACTTCCCCAATGGAAAAATCCGATTTCTTTTTTTTTTTGAAAAGGCATAAACGATTTTGAAACGGACTTTTTGTTTGTGTGTTTCATTTTTCACAGGATAACTCGACGTTTTTACACGTTGGTTGGAAAGTCGGGGCTTCTCGCTTGACAATATATGGAGAATGCATAGCTCGGACACCTAATTGATTTCGAGAGCGCAAAGCTTTTGTATACAAACCCCCCGCCCCCCCCCCCCCTCGGCGCTATTCCATTGAGTCTTTGTCGCTTTAGCCTCCTGCCCGTTGAATAAACAAATTGCGGGGTCGCGACGTGGGGAAGGAGAGAGAGAGAGGAGAAAGAGAGGGTACAATGAATATGGATGGGAATGGAGCCAGGCAAAGGTACACATACTCGCAAATAGACTTGTTACCGTTTCACGCAGTAGTTCACATTGGGTATACTCGTGTACACGGGTGAAATAACACACAGTTGCAAATGGACTGGCGATATCTACTATATATATATACGAACATATATATTCGTATATATATATATGAGTGTCTCGTCACGCTTCGGCTGAGCACAATGCTCGTATTTGATCGCGATGTTGTACGGTCATTAAACGCCCATTAGATCAATCCAAATGAACTTTCTATACGTTCGTTTGGCATACAGTATTCGGGGGAATGGACGGGGATACGTGTCACGTTTAAAGTTATAATAGTCCAGCATATCTCGATGATTCCTATTTCTATAGATAGAAGCCCTGACCATCGAAAATTCATTCCCTGATCGTCTTTCGCTTGAAACTCCGGCATGGGAGTGCATTGGACACAGCTCCATAAAGAGGAAAAGGGGCGGGAGGGTGAGGGAGCTTGCAATAACCAGAGATGGAGAAGTTTTCGAATAGGATATGGATAAGCGTAAGCCTGCCATAAAAAAACAGGTATTCATCTCGGTTGAGGGCGAAAAAAATGTAAAACAACTGGCCTTGCGAGGATAGTATGCACCGCGGGGCAAAACAGCACGGCTTGATTTTACGAGGGACCACTTACCGAGATTAAACGTACAAATGTAAATGTTACTCTAGCGTCATACGTTTGTGTATAAAATCCCTATGAACGGACGTACAGATAGGTATGTCATGTATGCATGGGTGTACGAATGAGGGAGAACCGTGAGGAAATTCTATGATGCACTCGTCGATGCTGCAGTGGAATAAATACACCTGATGTAGAAATGCTCTGCTGACAGGAAAAACGTGAACTCACGCGCGCATTTAGATTGACCCCTGAACTGAATCCCGGCTCGACCCTCATCCATTCCTGATACCCGTTTATTATTATGGATGCCAACATTGTTCGAGAGCCCATTGTATCGGATCAAACACTTGACGCTCGTTTCAACAGGAACGGGCGAAGCTCGAGGCAAAGCTGGATGGAAGGTAATCATGGGAAAAATGACAATGGAGGGAGTGCAGCTAGCGCGGGTTAGGTTTCGTTGGCTTCATTTTGATTGGCACTTGGCTGGTACATTGGGTTCAGTTAGTTGAGGTATGTTGGGTGCAGTTGGATTGGCAGTTGACCGAGGTATGCTGGATTCACTTGGATCAGGAGTTTGCGGAGCTATCTTGGGTACATTTGAACCGCCAGCTGTCTAAGGTATGAAAGTGCTTGCCAAATATACGTGGCAAAAAGATGCTAAACGGATTGCACCATCAACGAGTCAGTGCTCAAAGTGACAAAGTGGCGAAGGAAGGGCACTGAAAAGGTTGCGCGAGGGGTAGAGTCGGAAGGGAGTGCAGTGACCCGTGGTGACGGTTGGTTTTGCTGTTCTACGTACGTAGAATCGATCGAACACGTATACCGTTTGGCTGCACTGGGCAGGTTTTCCTCTGGCTCTTTCCATGGCATTGGTACAACGCGTACCCGATGTGCGCCAAGTGAAAAAGCGGGAGATACTATTAAACGGGAATTTACCCCATGGGTTATAATCGTAAATAGTTGGCCTCATGGCCTCCGGGCTCTCTCATCGTGTCGTCGTCATCCTTCTCCTTATCGTCTCGTTCTCCTGCTCCATGCGGTATATTCAACCTACGCATATAGGAACACCATACATATGTATGGAGCTCACGTGTTGGCGGCGTGTCGTTTGCGTGTGCTGGTCTACAGAGAGAGAGAGAGGGAGAGAGAGAGAGAGAGAGAGAGAGGGGTGGGAGGGAGGTAAAATGAGGGAAGCTACGCTTCGTCAGAGGATCTAGGTAAGCGGAAAGCCCCAATGGAGTTGGTGAATATAGTACACACGCACGCAATATCGTACGTATACCTGTGAGCATCGAAATACCTATAACCTGGATATTCCTACATTCTGACTGAGCCTGTGTTCACACACCCTCAAACTCTGGTTAACACTCACGCTGTCCTAAAACAATTCGGTTATAACCCGTTCATTATACTCGGGTACCTACGAAATTATTACCAGTCCATATTGTTATATCCGACAACCCATTGGCAAATGGAGCAGCCCTCATGGAGCCCTCTAGCGGCTCCAGAACTCGTAGTGCGACGGATATAAACCCGTGTAATATATTTCCCGATACCTTGATCGTTCTTACGAAAGATTAGGAAGCCAATAATCCGCGTGTTTGTTCCGACGGTTTACCTCGCTTATCTGTATGAACGGATCTTCACGAAGCACTGCTGGGAATACTTTCATGTCGATCGATGAGACGTTCTTACGATGACCTGAGGCTTGGAGGACCATTGGGGGTTGCTACACCGCAATGAAATCCTGACGGTCAGGCCCTGTGTTGCACGATGGCCTAGTCGCATCAGGGCTCTCATGGCTTGATGGAAATGGAATGATAGCTGCTTCAATCATTGGAGGGCTTGACGGAAGGATGGCAGGCATCGCGGATCTAGAGCTAAGCGAATGACGGGACAACTTTGAAGTCTCATCTTTGGAGAGATCGCGATTTTCGGCTTTGGATTGTGTACCCGTAAGCCGAATGAAGGCCCTACATTGCGGCTCGAGAGATAAGTGTTGGAAGCCTATCAGGCTTTCGATAACATCCAGCTGTGTTTGCTCCGTCCTCCTGATCAATTTTCACGTGGTCTTCAATGACCCAACCCGTCCGCCCGGGGCTAACGCCTACGGTGTACATTCAACCGGGTTGATCTCAAATATCGCAAACCACCACCGAGGGAAGAGAACACGGGCACCGGTTTTGACAGTCAGCTCATCCTTCAGCTTAATCGAGTTCAAACAGCTTTGCTGCAAAGTCAACTACCAGTCTCGACAACGTCCTCGTCACGTACCCCGAGCCTTCCCTTCGAGTGATTTGACGCAACCCGCCCCGTAGAGATGAATTTCACCAATTTGTAAATCACCGCTCCACGGTAGAAACGCCTGGGCACTGGCAAGGATGAGGATCCATGTCGATCGGCATTTCTCAATAGGGGGATACGCTTTTCGCAGCTAGGATGTCGTCCACTTCCATTCCAGTGAATCCTGAAGTGAGAAAACGACCGCGACGTCTATGACGATGATGATGATGATGATACTTGATGATCGAGCTGGGGATCACGCTAAGAGCAGTCTAGCGGAATAATGCAGGGGTGACTGTAACTGGCTTAATTGATTCGACGATTTGTATCGTTCAGGATCCATCAGATCCTGTGCCGTGACCTAACTGTGCTGCTTCGGTAACTCAGCGATGACGACGATCATCAGATCGAGTTACTCTAGTCCGTGATTGAACTAGGGTGCCCATCAATTCGACTAAGACAACGACCTATACATGGGCCAAGCCTCGTTATGAGTGTTAGGGATGGAAGATCCACCAGTCATAAATATGGCAGATATTCCGTTTGCACAGAGATGCAAGCAGCGATGATTAATAATTAACGTCGGGGTTCTACCGTGGATATACTGGAGAACCTCGTCAATTCACAATCCAAATTCGATTATTCTCTCACGAGTCTGGAAGTGCGTTCACGCAGGCTATCCATTCGGGTCTCCAATGATGCACAGCCCATCGTGCTTGAGAATCGTCCACACGTCCCGCTGATTTCGAAATCGGAATTACATTCGTAGATGGGGCAGGCTCCGTGTTCGAGGCAGCTCGAGCTGAGCTTAAGATTGCCTCAGTTCCGGAAGGGGGCGGTAATCAAGTTTTGCTGGATGCCTAAAATGGATGTCTGGAACTTCCAACTTAGGAACGCTTGGGGGAATTTTTCATCGCTGCTACGTACAATTAGACTATCACGGGTGGAATATCCAATGAGAAAGTGAGAAGGAGCCCTCCGTTATCAAAGGAAATATGCCCGATTGCTAAATACAGTATTCAGCAATTCTTCTCTACCGTGTTATGTTATAGATATACAAGGCATATATATGAACGTTGGGGGGTAGACACGGGGGTAGATTACAACTGCAATGTTCCTCGGGGTCTGCCAGCGCAATGGAACACAGGCGGTAGGGCCTACGTGACCGGTGGCAATTCATACCAGTCTCCGAGTATGAGTGTATCAATTTAGCCCGTTTACCGCAGGGGTCGCTTACCTACGTGCCGGTCGCGGAACATTCAACCCCTTACCTCCAACCCTCCGGCTACGTTTCAACCCCTGGAATTTCCAGCTCGTTGGCTATTGTGAGTCGCGCCCTCAGCCATTCTTCCGTCCTGCCCGCGTTACAACTTCCGTCAGCCTCAAATCCATCAAAACGATACCTATGAGATAACTCGGCAAACCCTTGGGCTGATGCAGTCAGATTTTTATTTGATTTTTATTCGCTACACCTCCGCCGGCCTCGTGCCATATTAATTGAACCACAAATTCTGTTTAGCGCGTTTATATCGCGCCAGATAACTTTGATATTGATTGAGCCTCATAAATATGAATGGTGACTGACTGTGATGATGGATAGAAGGGAAATGTGGCTCGGGGAGAATGCAGCAGGCTATCAGAGCTGTATACCCCATTCTGTCACATACAATAACGGTTATTTGATTAAAGGGGAAGTTCGTCAGCGGCGCGCGAACTACACATGCACACAGTGTCACCTGCTATCCTTTATTTACACAAACATCATGAACGCAGCTCCGGATTTTGTTAATGCAGTCTCTGAGTGAGAATCAGGGAGGAAAAGAAGAGCGAGAACAGATGATGACAGTGATCTGCAACAGTCATAGTCAGCTACAATTTGCTTGGGTTTGCTTGGGGTAAAAAGGGTGAGATCAGATATTGTGAGTAGCCTGCAGCTGTGAAAGTGGCCGAGAATTTTGGTGTTGGCTTCATACTAATGAGGGAAGAGAAGAAACGAGCGAATGAATTTGAGGGATGAGCAGGATGGGGGTACTGAGTGAAAAACGAATTCTTATACGACGGACTGGCTTCATTCCTCACAGGTTCAATCTGTTCCTTTTCACTTATCTTTGAACCAGTCAGCCATACCACCCCTCGCCCCCTTTCGCTCCCTTCGGGTATCTCGTACCTCGAAGAGATTTGCAATGCTAACCAGAGAGACTGCATTAAACGGGAATTAATTTCTTGCTAACCGACTGGGCTGGGTATGGCGGAGTATAAGCTGGGGGAGTACGAGTCCAGAGGTTGAGCCAACACCAGCGGTGAGCCGCATCGTCCAACCCCGAGGCATTACCAGGATAATCCTCGTAGCCGTTTAAACCCCAGCCATCTTGAGGGAGAAACAGAGACTTGGAGATTCGGTTCGATGTTTCTTCTCTTAACTCGGGAAATGATCATCAAGCCAGGCCATTAAAATGGCTGTTTAACAGCTTTCAGACAAATTTAGCCAATGAGGACGACTAACTGGGGCTTCGTTCCTTTTCGGCCGGATCGATTAGATTCTAAACTTTTGGTTCCTTCGCCAAAACATTCGTGCTGGACGGCAAATACAGTTGGCAAGTTGTGGAAATTGGATGGCGGTTAGTGCTAGGATAGAAAACGACGGCTAATTCGAAGTCCGTCGGAAGAAATCACGTATGATCATAACTATGGTCAAGAGGAAGTCTTCTGGTACACATGGTTACCGGAAGTTGATCGAGAGAGCAAGATGGAAGTTGGAGCCAGCGGGCGAGACTCACCCGGTTAGCAAATATTTACCCACAGAGTTTTGAACGGAACTGGTTTTCGAAGCGACCGCTGCCAGACCCCGGAGACTGGACACTCCGAATTCAAGGATTTCGCTGATGGAGAAAGAGTTCTGGTCTGACCAATCGAGAACCGACATCCAAGAGTCTCGACCTGACAATTTGCGGGCCCACTTCCTACTTGGGTATTCGCCCTATCTCGGGTTGCCAAAAAGTTCTCGCGGCAGGCTTGAAACTCTTTCGGAAGCATTCGTTGTGGCGAATGAATAGCCGAAACAGACTGAACTTAGCTTGTTCGCGATGGTGTCAAAAAGTTCTCATTCAGGGTATTGAAGGAGCAAGAGGACTTCTATTTACCAATCACAACGAAGAAATCAATGAGTATTCGAACTTCTCCTTCATTTGAGGTTTGTTCTCAGCTCCTGCTCCACTGCCGGCCCACGGACTGATGGAGAGTTTCTCGAATTAATACATTGAGGTAATTGAGCCATTGATGCAACTCCTGGATAGCTATGAAGCTTGAAGCACTCCTTTGACAAGTGGCGGCCCAAGGTGTGTGAAAAAAAGCTGGAAGATGTATTGGCACAAAGGGTCCTGAGGAGTGACCCTTTGCGATCGCGGAGTCCAGGGGAGAAAAGCTGAAAAACTGGAGGATGGTGAAGCAAATGAAAACGAGACGTCCGAGCGTGAACGACCGCAGCTATACATAGTCCTGTCGACAGCGAGCAGGAAGGGTAGAACAAACGAGACCCGCTGAAAGAATGAGGAGAAGGATAAGAGAGGGAGAAAAAGTAAGCTCTCTCTCTGTCTCCCTGTGTCTCTCTTTCTCTCTTGCGCCACCGAAGTCTTTTCCACGGTTGAGCGGAAACAGGACGTTTAAACGTCCAATAGAAACGGGGTGTATCGGAGAAGGATGGAAGGAACGGAACGAGGTCAGAAGAAAGAGTATATCGAGGAGCGAGGATGGAAGAAAACTGCACCTAAGTGTCGGTCTCTCTCAGCCCGACGAAGCGAGTTATGGTTTGACCCCCTTCACCCCTTTGCGTTTTCAACTTACACCCCTCCGCTGGGCTGCCGTCCCTCGTTCCAACCGTCCGAAGATAGCGTATCTCACCGCCCCCTATTTACCGAGTGGACTATTCCCGAGGAAAGACGAGAGTTCTTCCCTCGTCTCCTCTGCGATTCCACCCTGACTCACTCGGGGCCCGGAGATTTAGTGGTTCAAGGAGATAAGAAAATAGAGGAAGCAAATGGACCGGAGTGGTGAGCTCGCAGTTTCGTTCGGACCGAAACTAGTGGCCGTCCTCTTTCCTAGCTCTTGATACTCCTACAACCACCATCCGAAAACCCTTCACCACCCCTGCCCGACGAACCAGAGCCGAACTCCATCATCCATTGGGTTTGCTTGGGTTTGCCCACTTCCATCCTCTTTCGCAGTTCGCTCTCTTGATGATTCTCCGAGCTTGTCGTTGAAGAGAGGGCCCTGAAACTCAAGAGCGCCGAGGTAAATTGGCGAGGTATACACGAGGAAGCAGACCACGAATATGCCTCTTGGTGGTGACCGAGATGCTCGAATTCCGTAGACAACTAGTTCCGCAGCAGATGCACCATTCTCAGGGAGTATACTTCTCGCCCCAGCCCGCCTTCGAATAACTCCATTCACACTGTTCAACGGACTGGTCTGTCATCACTGTCATCCAGTTGCCATAGGTGCCAGAGGAGAAGAAGATTCACCAATGAGATGACGCTTGTCTCGGAATCCTTATCAGGCCAGGTATGCCCGTCATTGTCCCTATGCCTGTCATTCCCAGTGCTTACCGATAATAGAAGATCGATAGGGGCAATGATCCCTGTTACCAAAAGCCTTCAACTTCCGGGAGGCTGATCGAGCGCAGCCAAACGGCTCATCAATCGGATGTCCATTCCCTGATGAGGACTCGATCGGATTGCTGATTGCGTTGACATGGCAATTATTGGTGGAAGCCTCTAATACACAATGGGTAGCTGATCAGCGAATGTTCCTGGCTTGAAGTCGGAAATTTTCATTCCATCTTCATTCTATACTATTATTGTGGAACGCATAGAGGCCATGTTGGGAAGGATGGAGCCATTCTCGCGGTGCAAAAGTTTCGTAGGCACTGTTCCCGGAGGTGTCAGGTTGATTCGTCGAGACGTCAATAAGACGGAACGGTTACGAGCTAATATGGTGTTATAGCGATGCCTTACGTGGTGTAGGGTACGAATGCGGGACGGAGAGAAAATTGGAAATCGATCTTGCCACCTTGCCTAACACATATTGGTCTCAGTCGGCTCCGCATGCTCACGATAATTCAGCCTGTGCTGACGTACTAGTCATCAACAAATGAACGGCTTTCAGTCACGCGCCTTCATGCTGAGAAATAACACCCGCCATCTTTGTTAGGTTTGATGGGTCGATACGCCTCGGTGAAGCTTGAGGCAGTCGATCAAACTTCCGCATTAGATGATCATTGAGGGCCGACTTCTCATTTGGAAATGGACACCCGGCTCTCCTGAAGGCATAAAACCGCCGATAAAAGCTTCCTGATCACTGCACCTGACAGTCACTTTTCGGCACACTTTTTGACCTTGATGAAAATCAGGGTTTTAATGATTCTTCGCACTTTTCATTGAACGAAAATCGAATCTCAGTTGAGGATGGGAGCTGCCAAAAATTGCGTGGCAAGTGTTCATTCTTCTTCCGACATCTCGTCGCTCGTCTTGATATGCCATATGAGCAGACCAGCGGTCACGGGTCGATGAAGAGTGACATGGGACGAGCCAGGCGAACCAGGCAGGAATGAATAGCAGCTCCTTCACCCTCTCTTTCTCTCTCGCTCTCGCTTATTTGAATATTTGATCAACTCAGGGACGATAAATAGACTGATCAACAGTTTTGTAC
>CAWVQM010000022.1:0-16636 GCA_963932345.1 Ophion ventricosus | reverse complement strand
GTTAGTCTGAGCTGCTGGTTGCGAGGAAGAGTGAGAGTGAGAGTGTGAGAGAGCGAGAGAGAGAGAGCGAGAGAGAGAGAGAGGGAGCGAGGGGGAGAGAGAGGAAGAAACATTCAACACTGCACTGGCGTGGACTCGCATTTCTGGATCGATCGTCACGAGATGACGTTTCGACTCTCTTCGTACATGTGTTTTTCGTATTTTGTTTATACGTTTATTTTGCATAGATTATAAAAAAGAATATAATATATGTGATTTTATAAAAAGATTAAATAATCTAATATATATTAGATGAAGTAAAAAGTTCTGAGCGTTTTTTCGCTTTATTTCGACGATGAAATTAACATAGTTAGGATTATCCGATTTAGATCAAATATGCGCCGTTTTGTTCGATAACTTTTGTCCATTTTGAAGGCAATTTCATAACTCCGCGATTGAAGAAATTCTCGTCCCTATTGGTAAAAATCTTGACCAGCTCATTTTCACAAGCCTCTCTTGAGGCCAGTTTTGTACTATCAAAAAAATTTTGCAAATGCTTGAAAAGGTGATAATCGCTTGGTGCGAGGTCTGGACTATACGGCGGGTGCGATAGTACATCCCATCCAAGCTCTCGGAGCTTCTGGCGCGTCGTTAAAGATGTGTGCGGCCTGGCATTGTCTTGATGGAACACAACACCCTTTCTATTGGCCAATTCTGGCCGCTTCTGGTCGATCGCCTGCTTCAATCTGGTCAGTTGTTGACAGTAGAGATTCGAATTGAGTGTTTGGCCCGATGGGAGCAGCTCATAGTGGATGATTCCCTTCCAATCCCACCAAACACACAGCAAAACCTTCTTGGCCGTTAATCCGGGCTTGGCGATCGTTTGGGCCGGCTCACCGCGATTGGACCACGATCGTTTTCGGCTGTTGTTCTCGCATGTGACCCATTTTTCATCGCCAATCACCATCCGCTTTAAAAATGGCTCGATTTCGTTACGATTCAGCAAAGAATCGCAGGTAGCAATTCGGTCCAAAAGGTTCTTTTGCGTTAATTCGTGTGGCACCCATACATCGAACTTGTTCTTGAGACCAGCCTTATGCAAATGTCCATATAACCAGAACGGAATCGTTGGAACCACCGCTTTGCTGTTGCATTCCATACTGTATTGGGTCCATAAACAACAAATTTTTTTGGCCGCCTGCTCCGCCTTTTCACCTTGGTCATAGTGGTACTGAAGAATGTATCGAATTTTCTCTTTTTCTACTTCCATTTTGGAACGCTGTAACACACAACTGGCTTCACCAAACACAAAACTGTCAAAGAACTTTTTTTGAAGCGTAATGTCACCTTTAAATCGCCGTATAGTATGACCCAATGCGGTGTATAGGTACATCGTAAGATATGTCTCACTAAAGACATCTAGCGGAAAACGCTCAGAACTTTTTACTTCACCCAATATATTTGGCGTTGGCATGGAAAAAGGCGGATTTATTAGGCTAGCTAGGGAGAAAACCACTACGCCCGCTGCCACTATGCTATCGGGTACCTATGTTATTCTAATTGTAGATTTGGCTCTACAGATAAAAGTAATTGCGACTTCACTTCCCAATAGATGTTACCTTCAATATAGGTGAAATATTGCACAAATCTTCATTTTGATAATATATGTCATGGCTGAAATGGATTTTTTGCCCATGACAATAGTATTTGAAATTTTGAATTTTGAAAACTGATTAATTCTGCTATCTCTACTTTATTGACACGATCTGCGAATGATATACGTCTTCGCTATAATTAAAGATAATCATAATTTTTTTTTCTTATAGTCACTTTTCGTAAGATCTTGTAACAAATTATACGCGATAAATGTCAATGTCAACCATATGAATAGTACAAACTTGCACTGATGAAGAAAAGTGTATGATATTTACAAAACGCGCCCATAGTAGAAGAGGGTACAGTCAAATCCCCTATAGTTCATTGACACTGCAATCACAATGTGGTTGACACAACTATAAGCGAAAAGTATATTTAAACATGCGATTTTGATAGCGTGTTTAACTATCTAGTATCCCCGAAAATACAAATAACTATTGTGAAAGGCTTTACAATATCGATATGTTTAATTATGCTATGAATATAATCGTATAAGTTTAACCAGAACAAAACTTAACGTACGGGATACTGCATTTGTATTTGATTTTGCGATAGTACTAAATTAACCATATCGATATTATAAATCACTTTGCAATGGTTAAAAGACCATTCCAGTGTGACTGGCTTGAAAATAGCTGATTTTCATGATTTTTTTTTCCCTAAAATACGTTAATCAGTCCGATTTTTCTTTCGTTTATTCAAATGACTTTTGTTGTACATAAAAATATATTTTTTTATATTTTAATTTGATTTTTTATATAATTTTTTTGGCCACTGCAAAATGATGCCTAAAAAGATAGCGCCTAACGGTGGAAGGTCCTACTTCTCCAAAAATTGTCTGAAAGATAAATACCAGAAAGATTATTCTTCAGTATGAAAAACTGTCGAGGCGTACGGAGGATTAATTTTTTCCGATGAAAATTAACAAAATGGTGGCCATTTTAAAATTAAATGTCAAATTGGGCCTTTCTCAACAGTTTTTCGTTTAAAAAAATGTGATATTTTCAAAATAAAAAAAAACGCTTCTATATGATGTTAAGGAATGGCGTGAAGAATGATGTGGCGATTTTTAAGACGAATGGCTTGAGTACTCTTCGTTTGAAATCTTCCACCGTTTTGAAAAACAACGTTTCGAGAAAAACACGTTTAAAGTTTCGAGTACGAGTACGAGTCAGGTCTCACGCGGCTGGTCGAATCCCTTTTTCAAAGAAATGCTGTAGTGACCGGAATAATTCGAATTTCGCGACCAAAATTTAACCGCGTATTTATGAAAGTCCATATTTTTGGATAATACAAAAAAAAAAAAGAAAACGATTTTCAAACAATTTTACACTGGAATGGTTCCTTAATAGTTATTCCGATGATACTAGATAGTCAAAAACTCCATCGAAATCGCATGTTAACTTTTCGCCTACAGTTGTGTTAAATATATTATGATTACGGTATCAATGAACTATAGGGAATTTTACTGTCCCCTGTTTTACTATAGGTGTTTTTTGTTAGTACCACGCACTTTTCTTTCAGTGTATTGGGAGTACAAATTAATTCGGTCCGTTTTTTTTGTGGTAAAAAATCCATTCATTTCAAAATAAAAGGTATGAATAGATTAATCAAAGTATTGTCCATCGCTGGCTACTACTTTTTCCCACCTCTCAGGCAATTTTCGAATTCCATCTCGAAAAAAAGTCTCGTCTTTTGAGGCGATCCAAGTTTTGAGCCAATTTTCGATTTCTTCGAAAGAAGTGAACCGGTGACCTGCTAAATCCTGCTGCATCCGTCGGAACAACCAGTAATCAGAAGGAACAATGTCCGGAGAATACGGCGGGTGCGGTAAAATATCCCATTTGAGCGTTTCCAAATATTTTTTTACGACTTTTGCGACACGAGGCCGAGCGTTGTCATGCAGAAGAATAAGTTTGTCATGTCTTTGCTCGTATTCCGGCCGTTTTTCTGGTAATGCACGGCTCAAACGAATCAATTGTAGTCTATACCGATCGCCCGTAATGGAATCGCCAGGTTGTAGCAGCTCATTGGCTCATTTGGCTGTCCAGGGCGAGGCTTGTCTTCAACGCTGAAATCATCGTTCTTAAAGCGTCGAAACCATGCCTTACATGATTTATCAGTTATAGCATCATCACCATAAACTTCAACAAGCATTCGATGCGCTTCAGCTACACTTTTCTTCCAATTAAAGCAGAAAAGTAAAACTTCCCGCAAATGCTGCTTAGTTAACACAAAATTTGACATATTCAACACAGTAAAAAACAAGGTTTTTAATGGAACTCAAAGCGATATAAACTGAATGTTATTGACAGATGTCTAACCTCTCTGAAACCACCGAAATCAGCTGTCACTATGAAACATTCATAACAGCCAGAGCCATCTCTTGAAAACGGACCGAATTAATTTGTACTCCCAATACATTACACAAATTCTCATAAATTTATATAAATTCATTTAAATAAATTATAAATGATACATTTATGATATCACGATAATAAAATAATTTCTGTATGCTGCCTCGAACGTGCTACATAAAGAGCCGTTATAAAATAGCAAGAGATCAGGTTCGTTGTGAAACGCGTCGATATATATATATAATGATAATAATATTGTTGCATCTGACCACAAAATTCCATCGAATAATTTCTAACCGCGCAAATAATGCACGCGCACTAGCGCGAATTTTCTCGGCGCGCCTTATTATTCTCCCATGAGCTCTCGAGGATATACTCCCGCGCCCAATGAGCCCATGGCACGCTGGATCGAAATTGGCGATCCGGCGCGCGGTGAACACATCCGCGCCGGAGGGCCCAAAGAGAGCCATGAATGATCGAGCGGATATCTCGCGGGGCGAAGATCGAGGAACAAGAAAAAAAAAGCATTGCGTTACCTCGGCCCACTCGATCTCTCTCTCTCTCTCTCTCTCTCTCTCTCTCTCTCTCTCTCTCTCTCTCTCTCTCTCTCTCTCTCTCTCTCTCTCTCTCTCTTTCTCGGTCTCGTTAATCGCGATCGAGTTCCGGACACGAGGCACGAATTAATTCGTCCGCGGTTCGTGAGATTGGCGCGTGCGCGAGCCAATATTTTCGCCGGCAACTTTTTACATAAAAATTCACATGTACACGTATTATAATAATGATAATTATAAGTAGCAGAAAAAAGAAGAAGAATTATTATTAATTAATAATAATGATTTATTTTGAAAAGAAATAAGAATAATAATAATAATAAAGGAATCACAAAAATTCGAAATAAATAAATAAAAGAATAATATTAAGACCGTAGAATCATAGGAGAGGAGTATAGAGTTTCAAAATTGTTTATTATCATTATTACTATTATTATTATTTATACATATTTAAAAGCAATTATTTTGAACCACGCTATTATTGTCCTATCCTCTGTTATTTGCACGGACCTTCTCGATACGTTAAAAACGAGGTCAATTGTCGTAGGCGACAATACAAGGGTCAAAGAATCGCTGACTCTCCCGAATCGGTGAGCCCTTGCATACACTTCGTACGGAATGCCCCACTCAGACGTACACATATCTATGTTTATGTATATATTCATATAATGCTGCAACGGAAAGTGCATCCCGCTTATATATCGCCCGTAGCTGGAGTCTTACGAAAAGACGTATGTGACGCGATCCGTTACGTGGACTGGCGCAGGTTACTTGCCTTTTTGTTGTAAGGTGGCTATCGATGAGGACTCCGCACGTGTACTTTT
This sequence comes from Ophion ventricosus, assembly GCA_963932345.1. Taxonomy (NCBI): domain Eukaryota; kingdom Metazoa; phylum Arthropoda; class Insecta; order Hymenoptera; family Ichneumonidae; genus Ophion; species Ophion ventricosus. Next base: position 11,269 of record CAWVQM010000022.1, on the reverse strand, counting down.
TGCGAGCATATATATATATATATATATATATATATATATATATATATATATATATATATATATATATACGGGTGTGCATGTGTGTTTATAGTCGCAGCGACCACCTATCATGCGCATACGACGCCTGCCACTTAGCATTTATATTGGTGTGTGCCAGTGGCGTGAATAGATAATGACCGATTACTAAGCACACTAGCTATCTGGCCAGTACTCTATATATATATATATACATGCGCGTGTGTGTACTAATGTACAGAGTACTACACTGCAGCTAGTAATTAATGCTGACAGAAAAATGACAATAAATGTGTGTGTTTGCATATATGTATATATTAATAACCGACAGTGGTGGTACTTGGAGTTAAGCAGCGTTGTGCATGGCCGATACTCGGAGCGGTGATCGTTCAACCGTACACGGAGAGAATTAAAAAGTAATTTTTGTCGTGAATATCACGGTAAAAATTACCGTGATATATTTCAATGTGGTGACAAGTGAGAAAAGCATAATAATTCGTATGCGGCAAGTATTTTTTAACTCACGTTACAGAAAATTTCAAATACGTAGCGAAAATTTTACTATACAAGAAGGGTAGCGCGCACGATAATTTTTACCGAGAGCACAATACATTTTCCTATAACACTCATTAAATTTTATAATAAATCTTAAAATAACTGTTATAAAGACGAAACTTTTTTATAGACATTTTTGAAAGGCATAAAATAATAAAATGCACAGTAAAATTTCGCTGATATTATATATTTTTTAAATTGAAATTTTGCGTATTTTGTTACACAACAAAATTTACTAGAAAATCTGGTAAAATTTTCTATCTGAAGAAGAAATTTTATTTTATTTTCGTGAAAATCTGTGTGTTTACTCAGTAATAATAAGCGAAGTTTCAGGGTTGTCATCTGGTTACCGTTACTGCACGGTAATTTTTAACATTTAATTGTCTCCGTGTACACCGACTGGCGCATCAATCAGTGAGCGACGGACCAATAATTCTGAGGCCTTGGTGTCGATACTTGAGTAAAAACGTCTGTTGAACCAGAGAATCGGAAGAACATAAGGCCTTTAATACCGGAACGGTGTCTCCATAGTTTTCCCGTATTCTCGGCAAATACGGTATAGTGTTTTAGACGGCTGTGGACGCAACGGAAGTTAGGTCAGATTAGTGAGTAAATAATTCAGGAAATAAAAATAGAATATATCCATATATCCATGAAAGGGTTGTAGGACATGTTTTCCGCTATTAAGGGCTTAGGCCACTCTAGAGGCCAAAAAGGGGCATATTTTGTGATTTTTTTTTCAGCGAAACCATAAAATAAATCGGAATTACAAAATAAGGGTTTTTATTATACACGTAATTGACTATACAACATTATTTTTTCACAGCGATACATGTCAAAATGGCGACTGTGCCGCCTTTCTCCGATGACGCCTTTATTTCTGGAAGGTCAACGGCCGGACCAACAGCTCCTATAATTTTTGAGTTATGATGAGACACTAAAGTTTTTTCGATTATATATAATAATAGCTATAGAAGTACGTAGGATTTTTTTGATATATTGTTTTTTATCAAAATGGCGCATTTTGACAAAAGGAAGTATGCAATATAATTTTTAAAAAAATCCTACGTAGTGCCTCGGAAAATGTAATTCTAAATATACAGTTAAAATTTCAAGTAAATCGGTTGAAATTTGTTTGAGTTGTGAGTCCGGTCGACTTGAAAAATGTAGTTTTGAGATAAACGCGTTTAAAGCTAGTAGAAAGTCACGACATGAATCAAGAGGGGTTGCGCTAGAAGTCGAAAATCGAGTACTTAGAGATTTTTCACACCCATAATCTTTTAGAATATAATTTTATAGGTAATAAGGTACATTTTTAACAAAAAAATTCGATTTTTGGAAAATCCTAGAGTAGCCCAAGGCCTTAAATAACCCTGTATTGCTTTTTGCAAAAGTCAACGATTTACGAGATATTATTTTTTTTTAAGCGAGGGGTAGGCAACTTTAAAAGTTTATTTAAAAAATCGTTCGTATGGAATCAAACGTTTTTAATTATTCCTAGATTGAGAATACAGTGACGAAGAATTATCAACAATGAAGTAAGAATAATCTGCATACATTTTTTAATTAGGGATCCCAAACTGTACAAGTCTAATAATTTTCGTAATTTTCTTTGGCAAAAACGCAGTTTTAATTTATTTTTTAATCACTAAGTTCATTCTTATTTTCATTGTTCTCATTTTATTGTTGATAATTCTTTGTTACTGTGTTCTCAAACTACAAATAATAGAAATTCGGTTTCAGGCAACAGTTTTTTTTTTTATTATTTTTTAAAGTTGCCTACCTCCCCCTTAAGAAAAAAATAATAACTCGAAAATAGTTCTCTTTTGCATAAAGCACTTATGCATTGGTTGATAGCGGAAAACATGTCCACAGCCCTTTCACGGGATCGTGACCAATAACCAGTAGCCCAGTATATTACGTATGATATATTCTTCAAGAACTCCGCGTAGATTCCCCGAGACGCGTGGACAAAGATGAAATAAAAAGAACATCGTACCTGTCGATGCCAAGAAGATTTTTGGCAAACATATGAGATATGGTCTCCTATAAGATAGAATGAAGAAAAAGACGAGAAATAAAATGTGTATGCGCGGGCGCGAGTTCTTCGCGATGGGTCAGTAACGAAGGGGTAAATCTCCACTGGACGCGATGAAGACGTGACGTTCGAAGCTTCGCCTTCTGCTGTGTTTTATATTCACTTGTGTGGTGCCTGCAAGAGAGAGAGAGAGAGAGAGAGAGAGTGTGAGAGAGAGAGAGAGATGTAGGGAGGGAAAGGAAGATGGTAATCAAAGGGTTGCTGCTTGCTGCCAAGTTCTCTCTTCTTCCTCCTTCATGGGCACCTCCGCCCTCCAGGTCTCTCTTTCTCGCTCCTCCTTATTCTTTCTCTCTATCTCTCGCACCCCGTAATTCTGAGATAAACACGTACGCATATATATATATATAAATGCGTATATGTGCTTGCAAGTGTGTATGTGGAGCTCCTACCTTGAATCCCTTCTTCACCCTTCCTTCATTTTTTCTCCTATCTCTCAGGCATGCACTTAATCCCTTCTCGTTCCCTTTCTTCTTTTACGGGTCGACGTTGCTGCTACACTTAGTTCCGTGTGGCTACTGCTATATATATATATATCCGAAGCCCTGAAGGCAAGAAGAAATCCATCGACACTCGCCTGATCGTTGCAACGTGCAAATTTTCAAGATCCCTTACTCTCCGAGCTTCTTTCTCTCTCTCCCTCCCTCTCTCTCTCTCTCTCTCTCTCTCTCTCTCTCTCTCTCTCTCTCTTCAGCTCAACAGTTTGCGCATACATAACGCCTATCGCTCTCGAATCAAATAATCTGAATAACTAAAAAAAAAATTGCCTAAATATTCCCTGAGCAGAAATGGCGAGAAATGTTTCCAAAAATAAGAACCCCTTTCAATGAAGAAAATTGCAGAATGGTTGGCAAGCGGAGGGCAGGAGGGAGGGGGAAGGAGACGAGATGTATTGCTCCGTGCGGTTAGTGCACACTTCTCGATCCGCGAATTCTTCGCCCCGAGCTGAGAAGCAACAGAAGGAGGAGGGGAATATATATGGATATATATGAAAGGGAGAAAGATATATATGTATCTCTATATACATAGAGAGAAAAAGAGAGAGAGAGAGAGAGAGAGAGAGAGAGAGAGAGAGAGAGTGAGTGAGAGAGAGAGTGAAAGGAGAGAAAGACGATGGCGAGCAAAAGCAGAATAGCCGTGGCGTAGTTGGCGGCCAATTTCTCAATGCAAATACCGTTGGTGTCGAAGGGCGAGGCTGAAAAGGGGGTAGTATGCAAATAGAAAGCTGTTACGCCAGAGATCTCCTCGCCCGTTCCTCTTTCTGGGTAATCTCACCCTCTCCCGCCCAACCTTTTCTTCACCCTCTCTCTCTCTCTTTCTCTCATTATATCCAACAGACTCCGACGCATACACGGAGGACACCCACACGCACAAAGTCAAATAAATACATGCACGAGCGCTCTCGCGTTTTCAACCCTCGTGTCTATGTGTATATGTATATAGGTGCAGTGCTCTCCTACCCGCGGTTCGCGAAGAGCCGCACGCTCAGGGATAGATAGCATCAGTCGGGCAAACCTTGCACACTCAGGGATATATCCGTGGCTCCGGCTTTTCCACACCTTACACTTCATCCATTTACACGAGCCTTTTCAGGACGAATCGAACGATAATACTGTTAATTGTAGTAACTATAAAATTTTCACGAATTTTGCGCCGTTTCTATTCTCCCGCTAACTCCCTCAATAACTAAAATTCAATTACATACAATCGGTACTCGCGAAAACCTCCGATAACAATTTTCATCCAATGAAAAACCATAAAAACCCAATATTCAACATCAAAACCAACCAAACTCAATTCACTTCGAAGTAAACCATTTTTTTCTATTAAATGTAATCGAAGAAAAAAAAAAAGACAAAACAACACGGGTACAATTCGATTGAAAATTAACAAAACAATATTGAAATAGTACCAATTTTGATAATCAATCGACAAAGAGTAATTTTTTTCTCTCTCTCGATCGTTTCTTCCTCAAGCAGGAAGGTTATATCGTGTTGAAGTTTGCATCGGTGAAATGTACCAAAATTTCTTTTTAATGTCTTATTTTCATTCTTATGCAAAATCATATTTTGTAAATTTGCTGTAGATCGCTTAATAAGAAGCCTAAAAAAATTTTTTTGATTTCCGTACATTGAATCTGACAAACAAAATTTGCGAAATAAAAAAAATGATTTTCGTTGCATATCAACGATGAAAACGTGAACATTGTAAAGTTACTTGATAAGGATCCAGCAAATGATCGACTTTTATCTGAAAAGCCCCGTACCAACGTGCATATACATGCTCTTCTTTTGTCTCACTATCCGCCTATTTCACGCTGAAAAGTATACATTGACAAACCGCGGTGGACCCTTCACCTCACCCACCACCCACCCGCGCTGCTGCCCTGTACGAACTCTGCTCTCTTTCTGTCCCGACGTCCCGAGAAGTCCGGAGTGGCATATGTAAGCCGCGGTGAAATACGCGTAGATTCAATGCGAAATGCCCGAGAAATAGCGGGAAACATAAAAGTATATATATATATATATTTTTTGTAGTAGATATGGAGGTGTGTACTCATGGTTGAGGATGAGTGTACGTAGTCTATGGGCTTATTATGCCAGACGTGAGAAGCCGAGAGAACGAGTTAGTGTGATACCTATATTTATATATGTTCTCTAGCTATTTCGACGCGCGAGCATTCATTCGAGTCCGCGAACGTTTTCATTCAACCTAACGCGGACGATTGTACCCAGCCGTGTGCTTGCTGTAACGCGAATACTTTTTGCTTCCTCTCTCTCTCTCTCTCTCTCTCTCTCTCTCTCTCTCTCTCTCTCTCTCTCTCTCTCTCTCTCTCTCTCTTTCTCTTTCTCTCTCTCTTTCTCCCTCTCTCTCTTTCTCTCTCTCTCTCTATCTCGCTCTTTTTCACTCTCCCTCTCCCTCCGTGTCCTTGCCTTCTTAGGTATCAAGTCTTTTATTTTTACTATTGTATTGGATCAATGCATATTTAGTTTATGGTTCTTATTAGGTGTATGACTTAATTTTTACAGATTTTTTCTTCGAGCTTAAAATTATATTTAAAAAAGAAATATTTTCGCGGTCCTTTGTGGTTTTGAAAGGATTGGACGCAAGGTTTCGGAACACCGAACGACAAGTCTACGTGAGTTACATAACGTCTCAGAATAGCAAAGTTTTCGATGGCAAATGATAAACAGCACATTCGGCACTGCATTTTATACGAATTCCAACAAGGAAAAAATGCTTCTAAAGCACGGGAATCAATTTGTAGTGTTCTTGGTGCCGACGTTGTGTCTTGTGCAACGTGTTATTATTGGTACAAACGTTTTAGAAGTGGTGATTTCGATCTTAGTGATCTCCTGTGTATCTGGTGGGACATGCAGGGTGTGCTTTATCACGAACTCCTGGAAACTGGTGAGATGGTGACTGCGGGAACGCTACAGCCGACAATTGAACAAACTGAGCGAAGAACTTGATCAGAAAAGGCTATTTACTGGGCAAGGAAGCAGGCAAGTCGTACTGCTGCATGACAACGCTCGCCCTCACGTTGCTCGCGCGACTCAGAAGACCCTCTTGAACTTGGTATGGAAAGTTTTCCCGCACGCGGCATATTCACCAGACTTGGCCCCATCCGACTAACATTTGTTCCGGTCAATGCAGCACGCCTTAGTGGATAAACAGTTCAAAACGCTGGACGATGTGCGTAAATTCGTCGATGACTTTATCGCCTCGAAGCCTGCAAGTTTCTTTCGCGACGACATTCGTATGTTACCTGAGAGATGGCGCAAGGTCATAAAAAACGATGGACAATATTTCCAAGATTAAGTTCGTTGTTCTCTATTATTTTATATTAAATAAATTTGCTGAAAAATCTGTAAAAATTAAGTCATACACCTAATACTTTGTGTCGAGACATCTAAAAGACGATATATATGTGCGAATTGTGTTCCAGAGGACAACTAGTCCTAGAACACCAATAAATCAAATATCTATCTATCTATATGTCTCACTCTCTATTCTCGATTGCGCATCGTCGTTGCACTACCTTCGCTGCCTTTATAAGGACATTTCGGGCAAACGAAGAGAAAGACGTTGTTCGTTGTTCAACAGATCGGAACCTGTTTCTTTTCTTTTTTTCAAAATATCAGCAATCTCGGAGAACACCCCGCTCTGTTGGTGTGACACATGGCCTCAAATGTACGGTGGATAAAAAAGTATTTGCATACCACATATTTTTCAAATTATCCTGCGAGTTAAAAATAAATACTTTAGTATTTTTTTTTTTTTTTCGAAAAAGAAATATAATATTCGACAAAAAATAATTTGAAAAACAGATGGTGTGCGAATACTTTTTTACCCACTGTATTTTAGTTAAGCATTTTCTGCAGGGTATGCGCCACCCAAACTAATCACAATAATTCCGAAATTAGCTTTAAGTATATCTTTATTATTGTTTTCCAATATTTATCGATACGCTAAAACTGGAATAGTAGGGGAAACTGCGGCATTGAGGGTTCCCGGGGCAAAAGGGGCATTCCCTCTCCCCCGCCGAATTATGTCCCGACACGTTCGGCACTAGTTGTATCGTTTGTCAGCCGGTCCTGCGCAAGCGAGACAGTGGTTGAGTGTAAAGTAAACTCCGCGTTTCTCACCGACAGACCCAAAATACGTAAGTTATTGCATTTGATATTATTTTTCAATTTTTAGTTTGCGTTCTGTTTAATCCGTGATTGTGTTAAATACTGAATTATTCAACTGATTACTAAGACCAATTATGTAACTAAATAACTAACAACAGAGTTTAATAAATTACCAAATGTAGTTTCGATTTGGTTTACGTTTCCTTTTTTACGATCTCCGGGGCATTATGGGAAGAGTAAAATGGGCATTTTACCCTCACCCATAATGGGCATTATGGTTCAGCACAACAAACGAAAGACAGATCGTGGCAAATGGGATATGGAGAAGATGGTAGCAGTCGTGAGGGATGTAACAAGCGGAAAACTAAGCTGCACTGAGAGAAAAGTCTATAGTATTTACAAAAAACCGCGCATGGTAAAAGAGAGTATAGTCGAATTCCTTATAGTTCATTGTCACTGCAATCATAATATGGTTAACACAATTATAAGCGAAAAGTTTACGTAAACATGCGACTTTGGTGGCGTGTTTGACTATCTAGTATCTCCGAAATTATTATACGCTATTGTAAAAGGCTTTACAATATCGATATGGTTAATTCAGCTATATCACAAAATCGGCGCGGAAATACTAAAGCTGCACTGAGAGCAAAGTACATGGTATTTATGAAAGACGCCCACGGCAAAAGAGGGGATAGTAAAATCCCGTATAGTTTATTGGCACCGTAATCATAATATGCACGGAGAGAATTAAATGTTAAAAATTACCGTGCAGTAACGGTAACCAGATGACAACCCTGAAACTTCGCTTATTATTATTGAGTAAAACACAGATTTTCACGAAAATAAAATAAAATTTCTTCTTCAGATAGAAAATTTTACCAGATTTTCTAGTAAATTTTGATGAGTAACAAAATACGCAAAACTTAAATTTAAAAAATATATAATATCAGCGAAATTTTACTGTGCATTTTATTATTTTATGCCTTTCAAAAATGTCTATAAAAAAGTATCGTCTTTATACCAGTTATTTTAAGATTTATTATAAAATTGAATGAGTGTTATAGGAAAATGTATTGTGCTCTCGGTAAAAATTATCGTGCGCGCTACCCTTCTTGTATAGTAAAATTTTAGCTACGTATTTGAAATTTTCTGTAACGTGAGTTAAAAAAAACTTGTCGCATACGAATTATTATGCTTTTCTCACTTGTCGCCACATTGAAATATATCACGGTAATTTTTACTATGAAATTCACAAGAAAAATTACTTTTTAATTCTCTCCGTGTGGTTAACACAACTGTAAGCGAAAAGTATATCTAAACATGCAACTTTGGTGGCGTGCTCGACTAGCTATTATCCCCGAAATAACTACTAACTATTGTAAAAATATTAACTGAATTAACTATATCGATATTCTAAAGCCTTTCACAGTAGTTAATAGTTATTTCGGGGATACTAGATAATCAAACACATTACCAAAACGGCATGATTAGATAGACGCTTATAGTTGTGTTAACCATATTATGATTGCGGTGTCAATAAACTATAGGGAATTTAACTATGCCCACTTTTACCATGGGCGTTTTTTTTTACAAATACTATGGACATTTTTCTCCGTGCAAGTTTGTACTATTTATATGGTTAACATTAACACTTGTTGAGTATAAATTGTTACAAGATCTTACGAAAAGTGACTATATGAACAAAATTATGGTAATGCTATAGTGAAGACGTAAATCATTTGTGGAACGTGTCAATAAAGTAGTGACAGCGGTAGCACGCTATGATCGATATAGATATATTAGCGCATTTATTTATCAGTTTTTAAAATTCGATATTTCAGAAAACTATTGCGTTGCGCCAAAAATCCATTTAAGCAGTGACATATATTATCAAAAAGACGATCTGTGCAAAATTCCACCTATATCGGAGGGAACAGCTATTCAGAATTGCAGCTGGAATTACTTTTATCTATTATGCCAAATCTATGATCAAAATAACAAAAGTACCCGGTAGCATACTGGCAGCGTGCATAGTATAGATATGTAGGTCGTGTAGATTCGAATCCATTTTCAGGCGAAATATTTTCTTCGATAGGAATCATTTCAGGATGTCAGGGAATGACAAATTATGATAAACAATCATACAGGTAGTACTCTCAATTGAGAATTTTTGAATTTATGAAATATATACATTTAGTAGACATACCATTCAATATGGTAAAAATTACTATTTTTTGATAGTGTAAGGTAATATCCATTTTATGAAAACCTACTATATTATATAGCATTGAACAATCAATGTCTGCTGGTAAGATTGTTGGTTGCGGTTAACATATGAGCATAGTTAACACAACTGCTAAAATATCATAAGCAATACTATATTTTAGGCAGTAACCATGACTATAAAATATTGTTGTTCCCTCAGGGTAATATAAAATATGGTTAAAATATGGTTGAAGTTACCATACATTTCTCTCAGTGTGTAAACGAGCTTCTGTGGGGTAAAATTTACCACGCTCAACATTGCAACAAAAAGTAGCGGAATACAAAGAGAAACAAAGGTTAACACTGAAAAGGTTAGGTAACTTTAAACCAGGGTTCACAGTTGCTCAAGAAAAAGAGTTTGTTTGGGTTTGGGCACGTATGACCATTATGCCTCATAACCGGGGCATAACAAGCATTTTCTTATATTTTTTTAAGTTCCTTTTGTACCAAAGACTGGTAAACTAAGACGATTGTTTTGAGTTACGTTTAGAGATTATTAACGAGACTAATAAATGACTGTGGATGGATTATATGAGCGGTTTCTATAAAGGATTTATTCAAGTTTTCCCTTGGGGGGGGGGGGGGGGCTGCCCCGGTTTCTCCTATATATGTATGTAAATGTATTTATGCACGATGCTCTTGAGGGGCCTTATCTCAGAGCACGAAATAAATAACTCTCTCTCTCTCTCTCTCTCTGCCTCTCTTTGACTCAATATGCGTGCATTTTTGTTATTATTATTATCTTCTCGTCTTCTTCTGTTAAGTTTATAAAGCTAAGCTTAGGCGTATCCCTTCATTTTCGGTTATATCGAGTAGAGTTTCACTTTGTATTTCGATTTGCTGTTTTATTTCGTTCTCATATTTTATTTCATTTTATTTATATATTTTACTTTTCATCTTATAGCATCTTGGATTGTTTATTTTAGTTTTATATCGGATCTTCATTTCTCTAGATTTTTTTTTCGATTTTTTTATATCGAATCTTCATTTCGTTAATTATTGTTGATATTTTTTCTTGTTTGATCTGTAACTTCATATTTTGGTTCACTGGTGCATAATGAACATTATCAATCAACCGACGATCGATCTCTCTCTCTTTTACTCACTGCACTTTATTTTTCATCTCTTCTGGGATAAAAATGAGAGTGTTCTCTCTCTCTCTCTCTCTCTCTCTCTCTCTCTCTCGCTCTCTCGTTTTCTCTTTCTTTCTCTCTTCCGCTCTCTTTTTTTCTTCATCCTTGAAAACGTGGAACGAGAACGGGAGTACGTTTTTATTTATTTTCGAGTTACGCGATGACTGTCGTATCCAATAGATGTGGCGAATCCGCATCGACGAGAGATTCGAAATATTTCTGGATCTTATTCGTGCGCGGTCGACACAATCGACCGCTCGATCATCACGCGCGGGACTAATTTTCGTACACCGTTGAAGAAACCGCGTTTTGTCACGACGAGAGGTTGATCGGGAGAGAGAGAGAGAGAGCTGAATAATTCTTGGGCCTCGAGGCCCTCCAAGTATGGACGAGAGCAAAAGCTGGAGGGTAAGAGAGAGAAATAATAAGAGAGAGAGAGAGAGAGAGAGAGAGAGAGAGAGAGAGAGAGAGAGAGATAGGGAGAAATATAGATGGACATAAGGATGCGTATATACATGTATATATGAAGGAAAACGAAAGAGCTGTGCTGAGGCGCTTTCTCGCGCTGC
>CAWVQM010000021.1:0-23799 GCA_963932345.1 Ophion ventricosus | reverse complement strand
GGTGTGTGGAATCGTGGGGTGCGTAGAACACTGGAGTGGACGGAAGGCACCTCGGATGGGTGCGTGGAATCGTGAGGTGCGTAGAACACCGGGGTGAGTTTGTTGGACACTTTGGATGTTTGTTGGGCACCTTGCCCCCAAAACAATACACATATACATATACCTATACAACGTAAAATGCACATCCCCAAACAGCACATATACCCGCTATTCGAAAGTGCAGCCTTTGTTTCTTACCACTAGGAATAACTAAATCTTGAATTCTGATTATTCACATTCGAAGTATTCAATTTCACTGCTTGCGCACGACTTTTGCTTGCATCCACTAATAGAGTTTAGCAAAATATACTTATTGGAGCATTATCCAATTTTTATCGAAAAATAATGGTTTTAGACAAAACCTGTATAGAACATAAAATATCAGTCTAGGCACAAGCTACAACTCTTGTAGAAAACATTTTTCTCCAAGATCAATATTTATTAAAATAAAATAGAAAAACTAAAAAAAAGTTTTTTTTTTTTTAGTTTTGACCTTAAAAATAAAATTTGCGGGTATTTTCACTATCATATTCGTGATCAGCGAGTCAAAATACATAAGTATACGAAGTTTTAAATTAATCGGAGGTGTGGGCTCGGAAGTACACCCCCGAGCTGTAAAGTAAAATCAATTGTAAGTGGTATATTAGACAAACTCAGCTTTCAATTACCACTTTAAAAAAAAATCAGCTACTTTGTCATCTCGATAAGACTCCCCAGACAAGCCCAGAATGGCGTTCGGATTTTTGGTTCAGATCTTGTGAGCTTCGACATTTAAAAAGAATATATTCTTGGGTGATTGGAACCGAGAAGTTTGATCGAAGAATCGAAGTGATTGAAAAAGGGGCAAAAAATTGTGAAGATATAAGCAAAATAAGTCGCCGGTAAAGAGAAACTAAAAGTGAACCCTTTCATTTTTCTTTGACTCGTCTTTAACACGCTTCTCTTATGCTCCCTCTCTCTCACTCTCTAGCAATTTCTCTCCTCCTCGACCCTTTGCTTTTTGCTGCTCTTTGTTATTTTTTTTTGTTGGGGTTTGTTTCATACCGACGAGAGAGTCTTTCGCGATCACTCTCGTTCGCGGGTGTACTATATACATATATATATATGTGTGTGTGTATGTGTGTAGGCAATACTCCCATAGGGAGCACTTAGCGGAATACGTCCCGGTGATTATTGGCCGCGATAATGATCGAGTCGCTCTTGGTTCTTTTCCTCCTTCTACTCTCTGCTCGGTCCTCCCTCTCCGCGTCCCCCCCACCCCTCTGCCCCGGCGCGTTCTTTGCCCCTCGCGCCTCCCTCGTTGAAGGATCGCGTATCCAGCGAAGAGTCGTCTCGTCTATACAGCGGTGATTGCTGGTCGCGCGAGAAGACCGAGGCAGATCCTTAAGGCAATGCGAGGGTGGTTATTAGGGGCGACCGGTTACATCTTGAAAATCGGTGCGCGGTGTGCTCTCGTTTCTTTCTTCGTGCCCCTTCTCTTTTTCTACGTTTTTCTTGTTCTTTTATGAACCGTGCGTATCTTTTCCACGCCTCTTGCTCGTTTTCTTTGTGTCCTTGCGCCGATTTCTTTATTCCGCTTCTTCTTGATCCTCTTTTTCGTATTTCGTTTCCTTCTCTTGGGCTTCTTGGGTCTTCTTGTTTCGGTTGTTCTTGCTTTTGTTAGTCCGCTGCTTGTTGTTCCTTTTTCGCTTCGTTCGGCTTGCTTCCGTTCGTATTCTTCTTGATCCTATTCTTATTTCAATTGTTACTATTCTTCTCGCTGAAATTCCTGTATTTGAGGCTTGATTTTCTCTTGTTCCGCTTCTCATTTAGCTTTTGCATGTTCCTTGTTATACCACTTTTTTATCATTCCACTTCATCTCCTTCTTTTTCCAATACTTCTTCACAATTCCTCATTTTCTTATTATTTTTTCTTTTTATTTCTCGTCTTCCCTTTCCCGTTCATCTTATTTGTCTCTTTCTCACTTCGCTTCTTCTCATTTTCATCTCTACACTTTGCTTTATTCCTCTTCTTATGTCTTTTGATTGTTTTTGGCTTTTTTTTTGTTCTCGATCCGTTTTCGTCCTCTTCTTATACCCTTTCCTTTTAGTTGTCGACTTCCTGTTTCTTTTCATCTTATCCGTATTTTCCTTATTTCGCTTATTTCCATTTTAATTCTTCTTTATTTCTTCTTATTGTTTTTTGTCTTATTCTTTTATTTCCCGTCCGACTTTATCTCATTCCGCTTCTTCTTCGATATCTCTTCTTTTTCTTCCACTTGTTTCTCTTACTCTTATCTTTATCGTTTCTCTTATTTATTTTATTATTCCGCTTCTTCTTCTCCTTATCCTCGTACAGCTTCTTCGTTTTCTCATACCCGTGCGTGTTCTTCTCGTCATAGCCCGTCTTTTTATTTTTCGTATACCTGTTCCTTTTCGTCTCATTTGTCTTTTCTTCGTGCAGTTTTTTTTCTTTTCCACACACGTGTTTTTCTCGTTATACCTCTTCCTGTTCCTTTTTATTCCTCTTTTCTCTACTTCGCTTCTTCTTATTTTCATCCATATTCTCTTTCTTATCACTCCGCATCCTTCTTCTTATCTTTATTCTTTTTCTCAACCTTATTTTCCTTTTTCTTATCCTCATTTGTCTTCTTCTCATTCTCATTTTCTTTCTTCTCCTTATTCCCTTTTTTATTATTCTCCTTCTTCTTCTCATTCTTTTGCGTCTTCTTATTCTTCTTTACTTCATTCCGTTTCTTCCTATACCTTTGTTTTTCTCGTCTTCTCATATTCATGCCCATTCTTCTTCTTCTCTTTTATCTTTACACTTCTTCCTACTACATCTCCTTCTCCTCTTCTCTTCCTCTTGCCGCGAGCTCCCGACAAAAGTCGTGCAACCAAAAGCGCACAAGCTTCCACAGCCCCATGACCAATTCTCCGATACACCACTGCGAGCATAGCCCCAAGGCTTTTCCCTTCGATTTCACCTCGGCGATCTCCTCTGTCCGTTCTCCTCTTATTTCCTTTTTTTTCCCCGTCGACGAGAAGAAAAAAATAGTTCTTTTTTTTTTTTTTTGCAACGGGGCGACGACATTTGGCAGAGATCTCGAAAACCCTTCTCGGAGGACACTGCCCAAAGGGCTTTTTTACCCTTGTGTTGTGAACCTCTGCAAAATCTCACCTCAATCCTCTTATATATAAAGCTATACTCACGCACTATATATACATATATATATATAGGGAAAAGGTTTTTTTTAGTATTGAACTCTGGCGTGAAGTGTCCTTCGCGTGCAAGGACCCTGCGTATACGAGATTGCCCGTAAAATTTCGAAGATTCGACTGGCAGTCGTTGGCTGAAATCACCAGGACCGAATGCGCGAGCATCGTTCCATCGCGAGCATACAAATTTCAGGATGCACATAACCCGAGGCGTCCTTGCTCGCAATCCTCCCAGTAAGTACTCTTCGCTCCTTGATTTTCTCGCAGCGGCAAAAGAGATGGCACAAGAGCGAGAGAGAGAGAGAGAGTGAGAGAGGAGGGCGAAAATGGTAGAGACAGTGAGGTAATAAATCTTCGAACGAAAAAAAATTCAAGCCTCGGAAAAATTGCATTTTTGCAAAGGAGGCGCCTACGAAAAAATGGTGATCGAGTTTAAGCAACAACAATAACAACAACAACAAAAATCGAAAAATCTAGTACTAGGACTCGGTGAAGTCGAAGATGAATTACGAATATTCGTTTCGATTGTTTCTCAACATTTGATTCTTTTCAACCTCGATAATCTCGTCCGAGGCCCAACGTTCGCGAATTACGAGATGGATCGTGGATCGGATAAGGGGCAGAGCGGAGGGTTCGTCTCGAGGGGGTGGCAGCCAAAAATAAAGTGCAACATGGAGAGATTGTAGAAAGAATTGCTCGTGTGCAAGTCGTGTCACACCCCTTGCCCTTCTGAAAACGCCCTCCTCCCTCCCGCTCTACTGCGAAATGTCTGCTCCAGATTTTTTTGTTGTTTCTCACTCGTCTGCAAAAGGGCAGAGGGGGGTGGGGGTGGGGGGGCAGAGGAAGATCCAAATGATTTCTGGGCTCTCTTTGCTGTCCTGACGTATGGGGCCTCTATATAATGAAAAAAGCTCGTGCGCCCTTTTGGCTCGAGTACGATGCATTCGTTCGAGCCCAGAACCTTCGATTTTGCTCTTTCTGTCCCTCTCTCTCTCTCTCTCTCCCTCCCTCTCTCTCTCTCTCTTGTTCCCACTGCCGTGCTTTGCCTCGCCTGGAGAGACAACGTAATAGGTCAGCAATTAGGTATGGCTCGAGGAGTAGAACGATTAAAAGTGTATTTTAATTGGTGGAGTGGCAGACTCACAGGGATATTGAGCGCCTCGGGAAAGAGAATTGCGCTCGTGCTACATCTTCCCTTGGGTGCAACACTTCATACTACTTTATTTATTTCTCTCCCTACCTTTCTCTGCATCACTCTCTCTCTTTCTCTCTCTCTCTCTCTCTCTCTCTCTCTCTCTCTCTCTGTCTCTCTCTCTTTCTCTTTCTCTCTCTATAGAGTGTTTTATTTAAGGCATTAGGTTTAATTTTATAAGTATATTTTTATTTTGACGCAACTATTAACTATATAAAATGATTTTAATTCATATTAATGTGTAGGAAACGTATGAAAGAAGACTTGTTGTTTTTTAAAATAAAATTATACATTTTATAATGCTCCAATTATGCATTAAATTAATAGGAGTGATAGGAAAGGGTTTCATTAGGGAAGGCAAATACGCAGAACCCCGCAAGGGTATAAGTTGGAACTCAGGAAGTAAATATGTCATCGTATTTAAAAAAAAAAGAGGAAAAAAAAACAAACTCGTCGCGTCCATATGAAATAAAATCTATTCACATGATATAATGTGCCCCCTGAAACCATTAAACTTTTTTCTCAAACATATTTCATCATCGTATGCAGTTTCGACGATCTTCGAGTGGGTCGATTCAAATCGGACACCCTATATATATATATATATATATATATATATATATATATATATATACACATACTCTCGAGCTGTGATAAATCTTCCTAACATGTAAACTGGTAACTAGTAACCGATTCACATTTATACGACTGTTGTGAGATATTAGCTATTACAATGAGTTATGAGATTTTCTGGTCCTCGTGGTCTGTTTTTCTCTCTCTTTCTCCGTCCCTCTCTCTCTCTCTCTCTCTCTCTCTCTCTCTCTCTCTCTCTCTCTCTCTCTTTCTCTCATGTTGAAGTTTGCATTGAATGCAACGAAAATTCTTTTTAACCTTCTTTCTATTTTTCTTATTATTTTTCAAAATTGTTTGTCTGCATACTCACGTTATAGATTAACAACGAGGATCTTAAGGCCTTAGACCACTCTAGAGGCCAAAAATGGGCATATTTTTAAATTTTTTTTCAGCGAAACCATAAAATAAATCGGAATTACAAATTAGAGGTTTTTATTATATACGTAATTGGCTACACAAAATTATTTTTTCACAGCGATACATGTTAGAATGGCGACTGTGCAGCATTTTTCCGATGACGCCTTTATTTCTGGAAGGTCAACGATCGGCTCCTATAACTTTTGAGTTATGATGAGACACTAAAGTTTTTTGGATGATATATAAGAATAGCTATAGAAGTACGTAGGATTTTTTTCATATATTGTTTTTTGTCAAAATGGCACATTTCTAAAACAAAAAGTATAAAATGCCATGAGAAAATCGCCAGAAAATTGTTTATAAAAAAGGAACTATTCAATATAATTTTAAAAAATCCTACGTAGTGCCTCAGAAAATGTAATTCTAAATATACAGTTAAAATTTCAAGTAAATCGGTTGAAATTTCTTTGAGATATGAGTCCGGTCGACTTGAAAAATGTACTTTTGAGATAATCGCGTTTAAAGTTAGTAGAAAGTCACGACACGAATCAAGAGGGGTTGCGCTGGAATTCGAAAATCGAGTACTTAGAAATTTTTCACACCCATATTCTTTTGGAATATAATTTTATAGGTACTAAGGTACATTTTTAACAAACAAAAAATCGATGTTGGGAAAATCCTAGAGTGGCCTAAGGCCTTAAATAACCGTTTGAGTGATTTTCGCAGCTTAAATACGCTATAAGTAATTGGGCGGTTGAAAAAAATCATTCTCATTGCATTCCAAAGATGAAAACTTCAACTTCATCCCTCCCTCTCTCTCTCTCTCTCTCTCTCTCTCTATCTCTCCATTTCTCTTTATATTATTCGGGAGAGAGGACACCGGGCCTGATTCCTGAGAATATTGCTCCTTTGATGAACCTTTTCAAAGGATTATGCATATACGGAACGGTGCTTGGATGAAATTTGGGGCAATCCTGAAATTATAGTGAGAGAAGGAGGGAGAGAGACGGGCAGAGAGAGGATCACTCGCGATTTCCCTGAATTCACTTTCAGAACGATATATATATACATATATATTGCAGCACGATTATTCTTCCTCGACTAACATTCCCCCTTTCAACCTTCTCTCCTTCTTTTTTCCGTACACTCAAATTTTCGTTGTTGTTTGTTGTTCTATCCTTATTTTATTGCTTTCTCCTCGCGGCTCGACAGACGACGGCGCATGCACGCTTACTGCACAAAATAATAACGAGCCTCGAGATTTCGTGGCGAACTTGTAATTATCGAATTAAGTGGACAAAGAGTGTAAGAGAAAAAGAGATAGAGGGAGCGGGGCAGGGGGTATGAGGGGTCAGAAAAAGAGACCGGAAAAGGTTAAGAGAGAGAGAGAGAGAGAGAGACACGTCGTCTGGTCGTTCCAGGTTTTGTGCCCTATTGACGTGAACGCACATCCCGAAAAAGCACCAGCTGTATATTCATGCAAATACTTTGCCTCAAATACCTATAATAATCTCGGGCACGATTTAGACCCACGTTTATTCGTTTTTTTTCCCCATTTTTAAATTTTACTGTTATCATTATTATTATATCTTTCAAATTTGTTACACACACACATATACATGAATATATATATAAATATATATTTCGCTTAAATGGACAAAGCCCTCCTCTCCTTGGGGCCTCGTTCCCTTAAGGCGCGTCGGCGTCGCTTCGTTCGTTGTGTCACGAATGTCGAAGAATAAGTATACATATATTATATATATATATATATATATATTGCGCTACCGATGGCGTTCGTCACGCGAGAGCGAGGATCATTCGGAGCAAACTCGACTCGGTGAGTCCACCCCGTCACGTGGACAATAATTCGATCCCTTCACCTTTTATTCTGACTATATATATATTCATATATATATATAGATATATAGATATATGTACGTATGTATGTATAGGTGTATCATTACCTCAATCATTATATACTTGGGAGTGCACCCTAAGCGCGCACGAGAAGTAGGTATATAAGAGTCGATTCGATCGCGGAACACGCCCCGCTCGGCGCCACCGCGAGAACGCGAGGATGCAACAGGTCTTCTGTATGTAAACTGTCGTGTGGCGCTACATCAGATTTTTATCAATGCCACACGGTCTCGTCGAGCTCTTGCTCGATCTCACTCGGTACTCTCGGTTGTTCTTTTCTTTTTTTCTTGAGAGATAGAGAGATCTATCGATCTCTCGTTTTCTCTCTCTCTCTCTCTCTCGCTCCCTCTCTCTTTCTTTTCTTTCTCTATCTTTCTCATCCATTTAATATGGATATTCTCTTGCAGCGAGAAATATCTTGATCGTCGATCGCGATGCAGAACTCTTTCGGTTCGTCTTCTCGGATCTCCCGCTTTTACTTTCTCTCTCTCTCTCTCTCTCTCTCTCTCTCTCTCTCTCTCTCGCTCTTTCTCTCTCTTTCTCTCTCTCTCTCTCTCTCTCTCGCTCTGTCTCTCTCTCTCTCTCGCTCTGTCTGTCTCTCTCTCTCCCTCTCTCTTTCTCTCTCTCTCTCTCTCTCTCTCTCTCTCTCTCTCTCTCTCTCTCTCTCTCTCTCTCTCTCTCTGCCTTTTTTTTTCGGGTTTTTCATCGTTCACTTCGATTTTCCTTTTTCTTTATAGGGATTTTGTCGCACTAATAATAATAATTTTAATTATAATAAAAAAATGATGAATTATCAATTGTCATATTTAGAATTATTATTCAAATTAATTTAAGTTTAAATTTTATTATTAATTGAATGAAATACAATGATATATATATATATATGTATGTGTGTGTGTGTGTGTAAAAAGGTAATTTTGGGATCATTCGACTTCGAGGGCCGTCAACCCAGTAGTATTTTGTCCCAAAATTCAAAATGATGTGAAACCGATTTTTTTTGTTCAAAATCACACTTGGACTAAGCGTATTTATATTGAAGTAATTTCTTTTCCATTTTCTGATGGATCCTCGTGCCCTCAAAATCGAAGATTTATTTTTTCTTAAATCGAGCACCGTCCTCCAAGCACACAGATTTGCTGATCGCCAACATTACACATATTAAACGGTCCCGAAGTGTCCTTTTCCCATATTTCCATATATTTTTTTTTTTTTATATCACATGCAGATATATTTGCAGAAATACGATATTTTAAATATCATAAATGAAAATTATTTTCTTAATGGCAAGTCTCATGTCAGCGTGCATATCAAGGCGTAGCATGTGAAACAAGTGTTACGGCGGTTCGTATACGGTGGATCCGGAATTTCTCTCGTTCGCTGCGATACGTCCCACGCAAGTGGGTCCAACCTATCGCGCTGGTCCTGGTACTCTGCTCGCGCGGATGGCTCTTCCGGCTCGATGAAATATTGGACGGGCTATACAGATATACAAATATATACGGATGAATGTGCGTATAGGCGCGGGGACGATTTTGCCGGGTGCCCGGAGGGTTCTCTCTCTCTCTCTCTCTCTCTCTCTCTCTCTCTCTCTCTCTCTCTCTCTCTCTCTCTCTCTCTCTCTGCTCTCGTCGTGCGTCCCCGAGCAACAGGTTGTCGAACACGATCCCCTGTACCCGGGTAATCGTCGTCGTCGTCGTCGTCGTCGTTTCCGACGTCGTTGCTCTTGATTTTTTTTGTCCGTACTTTATTCTCGTTCCATTTATTTTCTCTTCTTTTTGTTTCGCGAGTTTCTTTTTTTCTTCGCCTTTCACGCGGTCGAAATTTATTATAGAGTCATACGCGGCACGAGACTACAGAGACGTGTGACAATGAGAAAAGACCGGAGCACGCAATTTCATTCGATTCGATCATCGCGATCATGCGAGACAGAGACGAAAAGAGATAACGAAAGAAAAGAAAAATGAATTGAGGAAAAGATAAAAAAAAAGGAGAGTTATCTCGATAAAGCGACTCGTTTATCTTTTTATCGTATTTTATCTTCTTGATTTTTCTTTTTCGAACATTACGAAATGTCGTTTCTTTTTTTTTATCAAACGATATCAATTGTGCATTTATTTATTGATCGGTATTATTGTCGGCTACCTTTATCGATTTATTAATTATTGATGTATTAATCGGTATTATTATCAGCTTTCTCCGCGATGAAGACAATTTTTGCACTCTTTTTCTTTGAAAAAAAGCCCAAAAATTGGCTTTAAAAATTCATTGTCTCGTTGTCGTTGATTCTAACGAATTTTTAGTTGTGTAATTTATTTCAACGAACATTCGAAAATCGTTGCGTTTGTACATTAGTTTGATTTATTTTTATGAATTTATTCATAAAGAGAATAATTGATTTATGAATATAAATATTTTGAAAATCAAAGAATTTATTTCAATAAATTTTTATATGAATTCTTCGATCGAGGCAAAATTAAAGAAATATTGTTGCTCGATCGTGCTTGGATTTGGAAGGAAAAAAAAAACAACATATTGTTGCTCGATCGAGTCAATTCAGTTCCGAAAAGATCGTAAATCAAGCAATTTAGCCGCTTTTTTTTACCATCCTAAATCGTCGTACATCATTTCTCTTTTTCCTCGATAAGTGAGACACGCGTTTTGTTCAAAATGGCCCCACGTCACGCTCGAATGAAGATGCTTCGGGGATTTTTTTCAAATTTCAAACTGGGTGCGGGACACGGGAACTCGCAAGTTAAAGTGAAAGAGGGAGAGAGAGAGAGAAAAATAAACATGTACATATATAATAATAATAATAATAATAACGTGAAAATCCAGTGAGCGATTCAAGTCTGTGTACGAAACCAGTCGGATTAAGAAACCCAATGCAAATATACGATAAATAAAAGACGCGCCCGGTAATGGAGGTAAACGATATAACTCAGCCTAATCGGGTCCGTTATGTGCCTCACGTGAATTGCTCATTCCTCGCGCGGATGCACGTAGGAGGAACACACGCGGGAATAAATTTCATTCGTTTTTTTTTTCTTCTTCTGCTTTTTTTACAACTTGTTTCTACTAAAAGAGATGTCAAATTATATTTTCTATCGTTGCGCCCGACGTTCGTTCACACGTAGAAAATTCAGGTGCGGCCGGCAGCGAGGGGGCGGATGGGGTCGGGAGGAGGGGGGGATTATTTGTAGGCCCCGTTCACGATTCTTCCTTGTCAACTCAATCCTGTTTCGTAAAAAAAAATATTCTTCAGGAGATAAAAAGATATCGTTTTTTCAATTTATTCGTTCATTTATTTATGCTTATTTCCGTCATTTCGAGGATTTTTTGTGGTTGTCATCGTCCCCATCATTTTACTAATTATTATAATGATTATTATTATCAGTATTGCTGTTATTATTATTTTTATGAGATAGTTAATATTTTGGCAAGTGATTATTTTGCATAAAAAATGGCGATGCAAACATGCTATTATAAAAACTGATTCTATTGTATTCATAATTTCAAACGCAAAATATTTACAAAGAAAAACAGCGATTTTAAGGTCTTAGGCCACTGTAGGATTTTCGAAAAATCGATTTTTTTTGTTTGTTAAAAATGTACCTCAGTACCTATAAAAATATATTCCAAAAGAATATGGGTATGAAAAATCTCTAAGTACTCAATTTTCGAATTCTAGCGCAAGCCCTCTTCATTCATGTCGTGACTTTCTACTAACTTTAAACGCGTTTATCTCAAAAGTCCATTTTTCAAGTCGGCCGGACTCATAAGTCAAACAAATTTCAACCGATTCACTTGAAATTTTAATTGTATATTTAGAATTACATTTTCTGAGGCACTACGTAGAATTTTTTAAAATTATATTGCATAGTTCCTTTTTTATAAACAATTTTCTGACGATTTTCTCATGGCATTTTATACTTTTTGTTTTAGAAATGCGCCATTTTGACAAAAAACAATATATCACAAAAATCCTACGTACTTCTATAGCTATACTTATATATAATCGAAAAAACTTTAGTGTCTCATTATAACACAAAAATTATCGGAGCTGTTGGTCCGGCCGTTGACCTTTCAGAGATAAAGGCGTCATCGGAAAAATGCGGCACAGTCGTCATTTTGACATGTATCGCTGTGAAAAAATAATTTTTTATAGTCAATTACGTGTATAATAAAACCCCTATTTTGTAATTCCGATTTATTTTATAGTTTTGCTGAAAAAAATCACAAAATATGCCCTTTTTTTGGCCTCTAGAGTGGCCTAAGTCCTTAATCAACTAAATATGGTCCATTCTGTTCAAGGACTTTCTGCCGTCTACTTGGTCGGATCGGTTTTGTTGGATTGCAGCAGCTCATAATAGACGATTCCTTTCCAATCCCACTAGATACAGAGCATGATCTTCTTCAGGTGTAATCCAGCCTTTGCGACTCTCTGAGAACCCTTTCTAAGTTTTGACCATGATCTTTTTCGACTGACGTTTTTGTAGACAATCCACTTTTCATCACCAGTAATGATCCACATTTAAAAAACTCCGTAGACCCAATACATTCTTATATATATATATCATTCATTTGTTGCTACTTCAGAAAATTCCTATCGCGATCCTTAAATCCTTCATCCATCCTGTCTTGGGAAATATATATTTGCTACGTGCGTTGCAAAAGTTATAGGTCGTAGGAGCGGGGAGGAGAGGGGGAGGAGGGTCGAGTCGAAGGCATTGTTTGCGCTCGTAATTGTTATGTTAGCCGGATCTCATTGGGTTTGTGGCTTATTTCCAGGGGATAGCTCTTAATATACGAGAAGTTCGTAGAACGGGTTGGTGGCCTCGCAATAATTCACTCAAAACGTAACTCTCTCTCTTTCTCTCTCTCTCTCTCTCTCTCTCCCTCTCTCTCTCTCTCTCTCTCTCTCTCTTTCCCTTTCCCTCTGTCTTGCATATACGAAATGTTAAGGCCTTTTCCACATATTCACGAGAAAAGAAAAGCGACCGAACGACGAACGCGAGAGACGCGTGGGTGAAAACGCGGCGCACGTACAGCGTGTTCAAAGTTTCGGAACTGCGCTCTTTTAACGGTCGTAGCTCGAACTCCCTATACGGAGCAAGAACTCGTGCCCGAGTTTATTGCATTCGGAATCGATCGAGCTTGGAAATGCTGTTTGGATCACAGGGCTACGATTATTTGTCGATTTTTCGACAAAATTTTCACAGTCCTATCTTCCCCGAGATCGTCGATTTATCGCGATTTTTGGGGTGTTTTTTTTTCTCTCACCGAAGTAGATAAATATTTTTTGTTTCGTTATTAAAGCTATTTCATTATAAACCTACTTTCTGTCAGTGACGAGTCCACGAAAAATCGACTTTCACTCGAGCTGAGACGAGTACGGCAGCTAGTATATATTATTCATAGAGATCGCAATTTTTCTGTCTCGTTTGTCCCGGTTTTTTTTGTTTTCTTTTATCACCTTTTTTTACTCTTTTTCCTTTTCGCGACAACAGAAGATTCCCGAGGCCCCCTCGCGAACCACCGGGTTACGCGGGCTTAGGGGTGTGTATTATTATTACCGGGGGCGATAGTTTTATCAAGGGCTACCGCTACGCAATTATACGAATGATTACCATCGTGAATATTCATGGTCTGGAGGCGCATATATATACATATATAAGTGCGCTCGCTATGAATGCTCGCTTTACTCGTTTAATATATTCATATATATTTATACGCATATATATATATATACGTATTCACAGGGTGCCCTTCAAACTAGAAGTGCTGCATTTTGGTTCATTCAATACTTTATCGGACTTAACAAATACGTAACATCGCGGCGTGATAAAAATGCACTATTTAAATCACAAAGGATTATCTGGTTTTTTTAAAATTTAAACAAAAATGAACCGCAACCGAGAAAATGTCTGGAAACAAATTATTTTTCTTACAAAACAAACACAACAAACACAAAATGTTTTTATTTTTGCTTGTCGAGAATCGTATTACGGATTACTTCGACGCATATAGTACGGTAACGTTGTATGGGTCAAGGGCTTACATACAAAACTCAACCTTGGTATTTGGACATCCTGTGTATGGGGGAAAAGAGAGGGAGGGAGGGAGGGAGGGAGGGTGAGACAGAGAGAGAGAGAGAGAGAGAGAGAGAGAGAGAGAGAGAGAGAGAGAGAGAGAGAGAGAGAGAGAAAGAGAGAGAGAGAGAGAGAGAGAGAGAGAGAGAGAGAGAGAGAGAGAGAGAGGGAGAGAGAGAGACTTAGTCGGATATGCGAAGGGGAAATAAGTACCCCGGGGGGCAGCTATACCTCATTCCAGCTGATATTTACACTGCCACTGTTGCTCGCAAAATGCTCCGAGTTGTAATAAACCTGGCGAATGTCTTCGGCGCTCAAGGGGTCGGAGCTCGGGACGAGGAGAGCAGGAGGTTGAGAACGTGAAGAAGGCGCAGGCCAGGGACAAAGTGGTGGCGGAGGAGGAGGAATGAGAGAGGAGGAACGGGGTGAGGATAAGCGAGACAAGATTTCATTTGGATTCGAAGTTTATCGCCTACGGCACTGAATAAAACTTTGACTCTCTTCATTCATCCATATTCAATCGATAATAATTATTTTACACCAACAATCAGGAAAATCGAACACCCATGCCAATTTAATTAGAAATTATTAATTGCGTTGTAAAGTAGAATGCATTCTGTACGCGTGGTACGAAATTTTTCTTTTATGTAATACGCATATATTGAGATTATGCATAATTTCGTAGCGAAAATCGAGTAAATTTCAAAAGCAAAATATTTACCTGAAAATGCAATTTTAAGGCCTTGGGCCACTCTAGAGGCAAAAAAAAGGGCATATTTGGTGATTTTTTTTCAGCGAAGCCGTAAAATAAATCGGAATTACAAAATAGAGGTTTTATTATACACGTAATTGACTATACAAAATTATTTTTTTGCAGTGATACATGTCAAAATGACAACTGTGCAGCATTTTTCCGATGACGCCTTTATTTCTGGAAGGTCAACGGCCGGACCAACAGTTCCTATAATTTTTGAGTTATGATTAGACACTAAAGTTTTTTCCATTAAGAATAGCTATAGAAGTACGCAGAATTTTTTTGGTATATTGTTTTTTGTCAAAATGGCGCATTTCTAAAACAAAAAGCATAAAATGCCATGAGAAAATCGTCAGAAAATTGTTTATAAAAAAGGAACTATGCAATTATAATAAAAAAAAATCCTACGCAGTGTCTCAGAAAATGTATTCTATATATACAGTAAAAATTTCAAGTGAATCGGTTGAAATTTGTTTGAGTTATGAGTCCGGCCGATTTGAAAAATGTAGTTTTGAGATAAACTCTTTTAAAGTTAGTAGAAAGTCACGACATGAATCAAGAGGGGTTGCACTAGAATGCGAAAATCGAATACTTAGAGATTTTTCGCACCCATAATCTTTTGGAATATAATTTTATAGGTACTAAGGTACATTTTTAACAAACAACAAAAAAAATTGATTTTTGTCAAATCAACTAAATATGTTGCATTCTGACTTGCTATGACTTTTTGCCATCCTCCACGAGCTTTATTATTCAGCTTATTCTATAGCGCCCGGACCGAGAGACAGTCTGAAAATTCAAATTACAGGAGAAGAATCAACCTAAAAAGTTTCCAGATGAATTGCTAAAAAAAAAATTATTTAGCCCCGCGGATCTTTTGAAAGTCGAGCAAAAATATGGACATTTTTTTTCCACTGATTTTCTTATAATTTCTCAACAGCTGTCCATTATTCAGCATTTGCAATGCTGAAACTCAAAATGAGAGATTTCAAGCTTCAATTTGCTTTTTTTTTTTCATTGTTCTACGACCATATTTTCTAAGTTACAACATTTCGAAAACCACTAAAAAAATCGGATTTTTTTTATCCTAACGTTTGTGGGTAGTCTATGTGTTAAAGTTCAAAGAGAATAGATTTTTTTTCGTTGAACGTGGTTCTTAAAGTTTTACTCAAATATGAGTACATAATTGCTATCCATCTTTTCTTACATTTTACCTTGGCTCTCTCTCTCTCTCTCTCTCTCTGTCCCTAAGTATGCAGGAACGGTACGCAACCGAGAGTGTTTCTAAAATTGTTGAGTGCGTTCACGAGACCTTATACAGAGCGAGAGGAGAGTGTGTGTGTACCAAAGCGAGTCGCGGAAAAAGAGAGTCTGGCAAGTCGACAAAGGCATATTTCGCATCACACCCGGCATAAGGAGTATTAAATCCGAGAATATAGCTGGCGTGGGTGGATATCTCCCACGTGCGTTTGTTGGTTACTTCTCGTTCTCTTTGTACGTATGTCTAACGGCTTTACGTTCGTCATATCAGTGATCTTTCCTTTCTCTCTCTCTCTCTCTCTCTCTCTCTCTCTCTCTCTCTCTCCCTCTCTCTCTCTCTCTCTCTCTCTCTCTCTCTATCTCAGTCTCCCGCGCGTTTTCTTGACACAAAGTAAGACTTGCGAAACCGTTCGATGCTGCGACATCGAAAACCAGAGCCGTCATCAGGTATAAGCCTCTCTATATCACCCCCTCACCCCCTCCAATATTCGAACGATAATAGGATCGTAACAGCTCGCCAGATCTCAGATATCTTTAATACTGCTACTATCTCAGATGCAGTAGCATTCAATCGTCCTGAATAAAATATCGCGAATTATTTGAATCGCGTCGGAGAAAGGGACGTCCGGCTACAATGGAATAATCATTTTTTATGATTTCAACGATCTAGATTATTTTAGACTTTTACGCTATCCAACATAAGTCCAAGGGTTAGAGCTGGACAATGTTTTTCTTCATTTGACTTACACGGAAGATACTATTTTTACATTCAAATTTGAATTATTCAAAAACAAATCAATATTTGTCAAATCCTGTTGAAGATCGTCAAATCTGACACTTTTAAATTAAAGAATCTTTTCTTTTTTGCTTTTTATTCCTGTATTATTGGATCGATGCATAATTCCGTAGGGAAAATCGAGTAAATTTCAAACGCAAAATATTTATCTGAATGGAACATCGATATGTTTCATTCTGTTCAATGACTGAATATTTGATTTGCAACAAGTTGCAAAATCAATATTTCACAACTTGAATGCAAATTAATGATGAATGAATATTTCATTTGCAATAAGATAAAACTTCAATATTTCTTATCGCGCTTATTTAAAATAAATTATTGTTCCCACACAAACAGGCACACTTATGCGAAAAATATAAAATTGATTTAATTACCTCGGTATGGCGTTTTATTTTCGTCCACGAATGGGAATTCCTCCGAGTGTGGGAGAGAACGTCGCTGGTAACAGCATCAGGAACCTTTGTAATTGACCCCACTTGAGCGCGAACCTGAGTATGCGTATGTGTGTGCATTGTGTCCGAGAAATGGAAAGACAGCGAGAGAGTGAGAGAGAGAGAAAGAGAGGAGGGGGGAGGGGGGGGGGGGAGAAGATTTAGCACGTGCCTCGCGTGAGATTTTCGTGATTCAGCTTCCCACAGAGATCCATCGGGTATTCCCTCGACGTGCGTCGAGAATTCACAGTCTCAGGAATAATAAATCACTCTCCCCACCCCCCGCCCCCTCAATAAACCGAAGCAACATTGGTTCGCTTTTCTTTTTCGTAAGGATAACCATCGACAATTAAAATTACAAAATCATTCATTAATCATTTTCATAATCGACTATTTATTTGAACGATTAATTAAGGCCTTAGGCTACTCTAGGATTTTCCAAAAATCCTGCGTACTTCTATAGCTATTCTTATATATAATCGAAAGAACTTTAGTGTCTCATCATAACTAAAAAAATTATAAGAGTTGTTGGTCCGGCCGTTGACATTCCAGAAATAAAGGCGTCGTCGGAAAAATGCTGCACAGTCGCCATTTTGACATGTATCACTGTGAAAAAATAACTTTTTATAGTCAATTACGTGTATAATAAAACCTCCATTTTGTAATTCCGATTTATTTTATGGTTTCGCTGGAAAAAAAAACACAAAATATGCCCCTTTTTTGTGGCCTCTAGAGTGGCCTTAGGCCTTAATTGATAAATTGGTCATTTTCCTAACTCATATACAAATAATTATCATAGGCATTATGTATTATTTTTATCTGTAAAGATAAAAAATATATATACATGTATGAATTATATTAACATAGAAAGAACTATGGGGAAAAAATCTGTCAAACAAATGGCCAGACTTGAAGCTGTCAATTGAGACAACGATGCGACGGGGGCGTGAATTCTTGTTCTCCCGTTCCTCGAATCCTATCATCGTACAATAGACACCACGCTTCCTTTTTTCTTTTCGTTTTGCCAAAATAAAAATATTTGTGCGTGCAGTTGTAAGTTAAGAATTCAGTATACCATATTATATTGTTTTATTTTTTTTTCAATATATATTTACTAGACCGATTACGCAAGTTATAGAAATTGTTTTTGTATAATTAGGTTTTTGTGCAATTTTTCATAATTGATTTTTGTATGTATTAGTATGAGACAGTTTACTATTGTGTAAATTGTCTTGGAATGATTAATTTTTATGCCAATTATTTTGTTCACTATTAATTTTTATGTTAACGATCGTAGTTCGTTCGTAATAAATTCTATACTCATGTTCATGCTCGTAATCAATTATTCCGTTCACTATTAGTATTAATGTAATAATAACAAACATAAAAATGAGTCATGCCAAGACAATTTACAAAAATAAATAGCCTTATAATAATTCATTATAAATTCATAATTATTTTTATGTTTGTTATTAATATTAATTACGTCAAAATAATTTGCATGAAAATGGATCATACCGAGACAGTTTACAAAATAATAAATTGTCTCAAAATAATTAACAAAAAAATTAGTTATGATAATTTGCACAAAAAACTAATTACATAAAAACAATAAAAATAAATTTCTTCATAATTTTATATTTGTTTACATGTATATATATATATATATATATATATATATATATATATATATATATAAACAATACCTTCGACATTTTTTTATACATACATATATACGAGTCGTATCTCGATGGTGGCCCGTTTCGAAGTTGCCGTCCTTTAAACATACGGTACGTGTGCGCTCGCTCGTTCGACTGTAAAAAGCTGTTAACGATCGAGCGGTATAAATTATTAATGCGCGTATCCAAATTGTGCGTCTCGGCAGTACATTTTATGGGGTACTCAGCGCTGACCAAAGATACGTGTCCAAGAAGCAAAGGACGTGGAAGAGAGAAAAACGAGAGAGAGTGTGTGAGAGAGAGAGAGAGAGAGAGAGAGAGAGAGAGAGAGTGCGAGAGGGGAGGGTGAGGGAGGGAGAGGGCTGAACGAGGAGAGAAAATGGAGAAGCGGCTACATTGTCTCTCGCGTTGCTCTCATCTCTGTCGTTTAAGTTGGTGAGTTTCTTATTTTTCATCTCGTTCCTTTTTCTTTTTCTTTTTTCCTGTATGTACTCGCACTCCTCCGCTTCGACTGCGCTCGCCTCTCAGGATAGTTTTTACGCCATCTCTCTCTCTCTCTCTCCCTCTCTTTCTCTCTGCCCTTTTTCTTGTTCACTTTCGTCTCGACTTACTTTATTTTTATTAACATTTTATTATTGCAACGAGTTGTATTCTTCCTCTCTCTCTCTCTCTGTCTCTGCCTCTCTCGCTCTTTCTTCTACCCTTGCTCTCTATCGGCCTCTCTCATGTGTCATTTTAGTTGAGCGCGGAGAGAGAGCCCTATGGAGAGGTCTTTCGGTTCTCTCTTCAGGGTTGCTGGTAGCAACAAGAGGATGAGAGAGAGAGAGAGAGAGAGGGGGTAGCCTCCGCCTCGCAATACTCCGTGTATTCTTTCTCTCTCTTTTTCTCTTCCTCTTTGGCTCGCTCTCTCTCTCTCTCTCTCTCGCTCTCTGTCTCTCTCTTTAGCATTTATGAGCGAGTAATTGGCTGATGATTTGGGCTACATACTTGCCGCACTCGGGACCATATCGCGAGAGGACAGAGATAATAAAAGCGGTTCGTTTGTTCCGGAGAATCTTCTCTCGCTGCTGCGATATATATATATATAATGGTACTTGCAAGTGTGTGCGATACTGTAAATGCCAATTTACAGCGAGAGTGAACCCTTTGTCTCTCTCTCTCTCTCTCTCTCTCTCTTTATATATACATGCACTATCACTATGAATAATTTCTTGCTCAAGCCTTACATACAATTCGTTGCTTCTCCTTTTTGTTTCTCCTTTTTTTTTGTCAACTAGAAAAAATACAAAATTCACGACACAAACGAAGATACGAAGAGCAAGATGGACTGAATGATTTTTAATTGGGAAAAAAGCGAGTGAGAGATACGGGCAGGGGAAAGAGAGAGGAGAGAGAGACAGAGAGAGAGAGAGAGAGAGAGAGAGAGAGAGAGAGAGAGAGAGAGTGAGAGAGAGAGAGAGAGAGAAAGGTAAGCAAAAACAAGGGAGATAGAGAAAGAGAGAGAGTTTCGTTACTTCGTGGCTTCTGCTATTTCGTCAGCCAACAAAAGATCCGATTGCTTCTGCGCTTTTTGCTACCTTGGAGTTTTGTTTTGCGGTGCTTATCCATCTCTCTCCCTCTCTATCTCTTTCTCTCTTTTAGCATACACGTTAGAATGCATCTCGGAATATTCAAGGGAGAGAAGGCCTCTGCCTTTACCACGTCGGAGTCAACCTCCGTCAAAGATATCTTATTATTAATATATCTTTTCTTTTTTTACAATAGACTTATTGCCCGGGCACACACTTCCTAAGTTTGCACTGGGAAACATTCATCTACCCCTTATTATTATTAATATAATTATTATTAAGATTATTATTATCATAATTACATGTAGGGTGGATGTACTGTTGTATTATACACGAGCTGTACTCCATGAATAGACCGTTCTTTATCGAAGAAATATTCCTCCCACTCCTCTCTCTCCCTCTCTCTCTCTCTCTCTCTCTCTCTCTCTCTCTCTCTCTCGTTCGCTTATTCAATTTCTATCTTTTTTTCTCAGGAAAAAATGCTCTCTCTTTCTCTCCCGTTCTACCTTCTTTATGCTGACATTGACTCGGTTTCTGCATCATCATCATCATCATCATCATTATCCTCATCATTCAGTTTGGCACATTCAATTTCTTTATTAAATTACCTTTCTTTATGCGCTTCACACAATGTAAGTCTTGGGTTTTCATACTTCCGATCTCGCTGCGCGAGCCCCATCAGGGCTATCCTCGTTCAGATCACGAAGCGACGAGTCCGCGACTATCAACGCACTCAAGTGTTATTCGACGACGCGACGAAAAGAAGAAAGACAAAAAAACGAACGAGGGAAACAAAATTAAGGAACCAGTAAAAATTAAATAAATATATATTTTATTTTTCTATTTTTTTTTCTTCCAAAGGTATTGTTGGATGTATAATTGGTTGCTGATTTCGAAAGCTCAGGTTCTGCCCGTTAAAAATTCAAGTTTGCAAAAAAAATATTTTCCTCATTTTTCTTCCTATGAATATTTTATTCACAGGAAATACAAATAAAATTTGATTTTTATTTACGCGAATTAAGGCCTTAGGCCACTCTGGAGGCCAAAAAAAGGGCACATTTTGTGATTTATTTCTCAGCGAAACCATAAAATAAATCGGAATTACAAAATAGGGGTTTTATTGTACACGTAAATGACTATAGAAAATTATTTTTTCACAGCGATACATGTCAAAATGGCGCATTTCTAAAACAAAAAGTATAAAATGCCATGAGAAAATCGCCAGAAATTTTTTTATAAAAAAGGAACTATGCAATATAATTTAAAAAATCCTACGTAGTGCCTCAGAAAATGTAATTCTAAATATAAAGTTAAAATTTCAGGTGAATCGGTTGAAATTTGTTTGAGTTGTGAGTCCGGCCGACTTGAAAAATGTAGTTTTGAGATAAACGCGTTTAAAGTTAGTAGAAAGTCACGACATGAAAGAAGAGGGGTTGCGTTAGAATTCGAAAATCGAGTACTTATAGAGATTTTTCACACCCATAATCTTTTGGAATATCATTTTATAGGTACTAAGGTACATTTTTAACAAAAAAAAAAGTCGATTTTCGGAAAATCCTAGAATGACCAAAGGCCTTAATATTTCCCGGGCCGCATTTCCAGAATTTAGGGCGCGCGAATGAAAATTTCAAAGAACAATATAATATTGACAGTGAAGACGTTTTTGGCAAATAGGAAAAAAAAAAGTATAACTCGCGGAGATACTTTTATCTACATTTTTGTGCCCGATTGCCCCATCGCTCGCTCTTCACTCGCGGGTGTTTTCACTTTGACTCATGCGGTTCGTTGCCTCGCGCTCGATAAATCAGCATTAATGTTTATCCCCGTATCTCATAAAGAGATACTTTACGGCCATAGTATCCGTCATGAGATTATTCATGTAGATAGAGAGGGCGAAAAAGGGTGAACGGAGCAAAGAGGAGAGGGTGACTGTGTATTATATTTTGGGAACTCCAAGAATACAGGGAGCCTTTCCATATGCGTGTGTGTGGGTGGCTGTGTGTGTGTGTGTGTACCCGTTTGTATCAAGAGCGGCGTAGGGGGTGAATTAAAATTCCTATGGTGGAGGGTTGGCAGTTGGCTGGTAAGTTAATGACCGGGCCGTGACACGGGACTAATATGTCGCTCGGCCAACCTTGCCTCGCGGTGTCTTTGAGGCCTTTCGCGTTATAAATTAATCTATTAGCGGGCGCGCGGGGACATCTCTCCCCTCTCTCTCTCTCTCCTCTCTCTCTCTCTCTCTCTCTCTTTCTCGCTCTCTTTTTTTTTTCTCACGCTGACTGGATTCTGAATCTGCAGCTTTTCTCGTTTCGCGAGTTGTACAGACGCACGCACGCACGATGCGCGCTGCGTAACGGGCAGTATAGTGGACGGCCATGCTTTGCCGTAATCTCCAATTAGCCGGAAATTGATTAAGGGATTAATACTCCTGTGAGAGCGTCCAGTGTACATACGTTAACACGCACACACACACACACACACACACACACATAAACAGTGACCTGTATATATTAGGTGTATAACTTAATTTTTACAGATTTTTTCTTCGAGCTTAAAATTATATTTAAAATAAAAATATTTTCGCGGTCTTTTGTGGTTTTGAAAGGATCGGACGCAAGCTTTCCGAACACCGAACGACAAGTCTACGTGAGTTACATAACCTCTCGGAATAGCAGAGTTTACGATGGCAACTGATAAACAGAACATTTTGCACCGCATTTTATACGAATTCCAACAAGGAAAAAATGCTTCTAAAGCACGGGAATCAATTTGTAGTGTTCTTGGTGGCGACGTTGTGTCTTATGAAACGTGTAATTATTGGTACAAACGTTTTAGAAGTGGTGATTTCGATCTTAGTGACCAGCCGCGCTCTGGACAGGTTATGAAGGGTGTGCTTTATTACGAACTCCTGGAAACTGGTCAGACGGTGACTGCGGAACGCTACAGCCGACAATTGAACAAACTGAGCGAAGAACTTGATCAGAAAAGGCTATTTACTGGGCAAGGAAGCAGGCAAGTCATACTGCTGCATGACAACGCTCGACCTCACGTTGCTCGCGCGACTCAGAAGACCCTCTTGAACTTGGGATCGGAAGTTCTTCCGCACGCTGCATATTCACCAGACTTGGCTCCATCCGACTACCATTTGTCACGGCTAATGCAGCACGCCTTAGTGGATAAATAGTTCAAAACGCTAGACAATGTGCGTAAATTCGTCGATGACTTTATCGTCTCGAAGCCTGCAAGTATCTATCGCGACGGCTTTCGTATGTTACCTGAGAGATGGCACAAGGTCATGGAAAATGATGGACAATATTTCCAAGATTAACATCGTTGTTCTCTATTTTTTTATATTAAATAAATTTGCTGAAAAATCAGTAAAAATTAAGTCATACATCCAATATATATATATACGTGTATACATATATATCAAATGTTTTTGCGATCGGAAGCCTTTTTTATTCGTGTCATACAGGATAGTCCGAAAAGTCCTCGTATCGATATATATCCGAATCACCGCCATGTATGTTGTACGATCTTTTTTTTTTACTTTTCGAGAAAGAAAGCATTTTTTTACTTGTTTGTTTCGAGTTTTCCTGTGGCATAGGATTTTCAATTTTTTTTCTCGTTTGTGTATATGCATTCGTCTTAGAAGTTTTTAAAAGCAATTGGTAGCTGTTTAGACTAGTATAAATATTTTTTTTGTTATCATCTGAAGTGACTGATCCTGTCGAATCTATTTTCTTAAACTTTTCATCACAATTTAAAGCATCTACGTTAGTCACTTATTGCTTAACAGGGCGCTTCATAACGATGCCATAAGTAAAAAAGAATCGTGAGGAATGTACAAACAAACCCAAACAATTAATGTTTTGTTTTCTTC
>CAWVQM010000020.1:0-10607 GCA_963932345.1 Ophion ventricosus | reverse complement strand
ATGAAATAGTTTTTGGCATCCGCCTTGAAATGGATGCCGGTTACGGACCCGATCAGTACACTCTTTCAGGCCCTGGTCCGGCTGCCACATCTATGCCTGAGATGAAAAACTGAATCATCAACAAATTATGAATAAAAAAATAGTATATTTTTGTATATGCTTTATTTGTGTTCCTGCATATATGAGAATTGAATTAGGGATTACTGGATGGATATTAAAAAATCACAAAAATTCTTGAAAATTTGAGTTATAATAGTTCTTGATAGGATATCACGATCACGGTAAAATACATGAATTATTTTACAATTTTTTTTACTCAACAATTAAGTAGTTTTAAACATATGAATTTAACATGGTCGCTCTATGAGAAAACAGCTAGACGTTAAGACCTTAGGCCACTCTAGGATTTTCCAAAAATCGATTTTTTTTGTTAAAAATTTACCTTACTACCTATAAAATTATATTCCAAAAGTTTATGGGTGTGAAAAATCTCTAAGTACTCGATTTTCGAATTCTAGCGCAACCCCTCTTGATTCATGTCGTGACTTTCTACTAACTTTAGACGCGTTTATCTCAAAACTACATTTTTTAAGTCGGCCGGACTCATAACTCAAACAAATTACAACCGATTCACTTGAAATTTTAACTGTACATTTAGAATTACATTTTCTGAGGTACTACATCGGATTTTTTTATTACATTGCATAGCTCCTTTTTTATAAACAATTTTCTGACGATTTTCTCATGGTATTTTATACTTTTTGTTTTAGAAATGCGCCATTTTCACAAAAAAACAATATATCGAAATAATCCTACGTACTTCTATAGCTATTCTTATATATAATCGAAAAAACTTTAGTGTCTCATCATAACTCAAAAATTATAGGAGCTGTTGGTCCAGCCGTTGACCTTCCAGAAATAAAGGCGTCAGCGGAAAAACGCTGCACAGTCGCCATTTTGACATGTATCGCTGTAAAAAAAATAATTTTGTATAGTCAATTACCTGTATAAGAAAACCCCTATTTTGTAGATCCGATTTATTTTATGGTTTCGCTAAAAAAAAAATCACAAAATATGCCCTTTTTTTGCCTCTAGAGTGGCCTAAGGCCTTAATGCTTCGGCAGAACTAAATCACCGTAAATTCTGAAAATATTATATCATCAAGATTTATGACCAAGCGATTGATTATGCGATTATTGATTTTAAATTTCAAATAAATCGATTGAGTAATTGTCGAAAAATCAATTAAAGTAATGAGGGGTATCGTCTTTTTAACGATGAATTAATAGCAATCATTGGAAAACTCAATATATATTGAGTTTTTTGGTAATTATTTATAATAATAAGATTATCTGAATGTCTTGATTGAATTTAAAAATAGATAATTTTTTTGTTGTACAGTTGAAACAGATGTACAGTCACTGACAAAACCTCAATCAAGCATGCGCCAATATCATCAGATTTGACTTTAATTATTATTAAAAGCGGAAAATGATAATTTCTAAGTGTTCATTTATTATTAAATTAGCGACTTGTAAGGCTAAACAATGTACGACATGATCTAGACTTCTAAATCCACGACTCGTCCATTTTGAACTAACTTTTTGCCCGACGGTCCATCCGGTAATACCTTAAATCGTGTCCTGCCTCGTTAAAGTTTTTGTCTAGTCGCGGAATTTGAACCTTCTAATCCTAAAGCTAAGCGCGCAACCTACTTAGCCATCCTAACACTTGTATTACAATATATAAACCTGCTTTTTCCCTTGCTTATTTTTATCCTTCCAAAGATCATCATTAATTGTAGTCCATTTATAAATAATATTTTTCCTTGTAGCTTAAACATAAATTGAAATAAAATTTAAAAAAGAGGAATCTGGACTTATAATAACCTACAATAATAAATTCACTTCTAATGTATTTTTATTTTTATATTATTTAGACATTGCAATCATGACATATTTGGTTGAACTTTTGATCTTGGATTAATAATAATTTAAATAATACTTTATTAAATAGTATCACTTTTGTCCTTAACCTATTCCTTGGTTGTCTTCGCCGTCGGCGATTTCAACACGGAGCTGACAGCTACCAGGCTGCGGCCCGGATACCGTACTAAGGCACGCCTGATCTGTGCCGTATGTCCATCGGATCAGAGGAACCGTCGTACGGGAGTAAGCCCTGATCAGGATGAAGTAAAGTAGCCTTCTTACTCCAGTACTACGTTTCCACTGATCCGATCGACATCCGGCACAGACCAGGCGTGCCGTAACACGGCGTCCATGGCAGCCACGTTACGGCGGCATACAGGCTACCTTACTTCGACCTTTTAAGGGTGCCTTCTTACTCCTGTACTACGGTTCCACTGAATCGGTGGACATCCGGCACTGATCAGGCTTTTATTACTACGGTATTCCGGACCGTAGCTTTATAGCGGCCTGATTAGTATTCAAACTGCCGGATCAAAATTTCTAGTCGGGCATCAGTACAATCTGATACTATTTATTTTACTCGGTCATATCGCCAAAAGTCCTTTTCTAGTACCTTATCATTAAGGGAGGTCCGGACAAAGTGAACACCTTAAGCTTTCTGTGATTATTGCCGATAATGTATAATAGAGCAAATTAAAACAATGATCTGATATTAGTCTTTATTTAATCAACTTTCAAAAGTTAATTTCGCGTTAACAATTTTCCTTAATTCTAGTTTTATTAGTTGCTAGAAATCAAATAAGAAAAAATGTCAAAGTATCCACTTTGCCCGAGTCCCCGGGTAAAGTGGATATGGCATAAGGGCGGAATGAATAACAACAATGAAATCTTTGGAAACGTAAGTTACTAACAGAATGATATGTATAAGGTAGCGTATGCTCACTGGTACTTTTTGGCTGTTCCTTTGATGGATTGTCCAGGTTTACATAAATTTATTGCTGTTTGCTTGATGTCTGCACTCCAGGAAGCTTGCGTCTTCTTTTTTTCGTCTTTATTCACTACCTGAAACAAAATATGCAGATTATTATATTAGATGAAGTAAAAAGTTCTGAGAGTTTTTTCGCTTTATTTCGATGATAAAATGAACATAGGATTACCCGATTTAGATCAAATATGCGCCGTTTTGTTCGATAACTTTTGGCCATTTTGAAGGCAATTTCATAATTCCGCAATTGAAGAAGTCCTCGTCCCTATTGGTAAAAAACTTGACCAGCTCATTTTCACAAGCCTCTCTTGAGGCCAGTTTTGTACCATCAAGAAAATTTTGCAAATGCTTGAAAAGGTGATAATCGCTTGGTGCCAGATCTAGACTATACGGCGGGTGTGATAGAACCTCCCATCCAAGCTCTT
The DNA here is from genome assembly GCA_963932345.1 of Ophion ventricosus. Lineage (NCBI taxonomy): Eukaryota > Metazoa > Arthropoda > Insecta > Hymenoptera > Ichneumonidae > Ophion > Ophion ventricosus. The sequence continues at coordinate 7,269 of CAWVQM010000020.1, read as the reverse complement.
GGAGCTTTTGGCGCGTCGTTAAAGATGTGTGCGGCCTGGCGTTGTCTTGATGGAAAACAACACCCTTCCTATTGGCCAATTCTGGCCGCTTCTGGTCGATCGCCTGCTTCAATCTGGTCAGTTGTTGACAGTAGAGGTCCGAATTGAGTGTTTGGCCCGATGGGAGCAGCTCATAGTGGATGATTCCCTTCCAATCCCACCAAACACACAGCAAAACCTTCTTGGCCGTTAATCCGGGCTTGCCGATCGTTTGGGCCGGCTCACCGCGATTGAACCACGATCTTTTTCGGCTGTTGTTCTCGTATGTGACCCATTTTTCATCGCCAGTCACCATCCGCTTAAAAAATGGGTCGATTTCGTTACGTTTCAGCAAACAATCGCAGGTATCAATTCGGTCCAAAAGGTTCTTTTGCGTCAATTCGTGTGGCACCCATACACCGAGCTTCTTCTTGAGACCAGCCTCATGCAATTGGTTCCAAATGGTTTTCCGGCTAATCTTCAGTTCCTGGGCAATGGAATAAGTGCTCACATGCCGGTCCGACTCGACGATTTCCATGATTTTATCGACATTTTCGACGATTGGCCTACCAGAGCGTGCCTCATCTTCGACGTCCATATTACCAGAACGGAATCGTTGGAACCACTGCTTTGCTGTTGCATTCGATACTGTATTGGGTCCATAAACAGCACAAATTTTCTTGGCCGCGTGCTCCGCATTTTCACCTTGGTCGTAGTGATACTGCAGAATGTATCGAATTTTCTCTTTTTTTACCTTCATTTTGGAACGCTGTAACACACAACTGGCTTCACCAAACACAAAACTGTCAAAGAACTTTTTTTGAAGCGCAATGTCACCTTTAAATCGCCGTATAGTATGACCCGATGCGATGTATACATCGTGAGATATGGCTCACTAAAGACATCTAGCGGAAAACGCTCAGAACTTTTTACTTCACCAAATATATAATGAAATACACTATGCCCTATTCGCTTAGCCCCACGAAGTCACTTTCTGAGGTTATCCCATTTCTAATGAAAACTATTGCTTTGGGTCTCATTTTCTACACAGTGTATGAAGCTACATAAACATACATTGTAACCATCCAAAAACAAAGGACGATAAATAAATAACTTTCTTGTTATTAGCAAAATACTTACCTTGATGAATCAATATTTTTCAATCAAAAACACAAACGGTCGTCTCCTGGACGGCGCGTGACACGGCTACTCACCAAAGTATTTGCCACCCACTGGATGACGACGGGCGAACGTTGCTGTAGTAATGTGGCGACATTGCAATCATGACATATTTGGTTGAACTTTTGATCTTGGATTAATAATAATTTAAATAATACTTTATTAAATAGTATCACTTTTGTCCTTAACCTATTCCTTGGTTGTCTTCGCCGTCGGCGATTTCAACACGGAGCTGACAGCTACCAGGCTGCGGCCCGGATACCGTACTAAGGCACGCCTGATCTGTGCCGTATGTCCATCGGATCAGAGGAACCGTCGTACGGGAGTAAGCCCTGATCAGGATGAAGTAAAGTAGCCTTCTTACTCCCGTACTACGTTTCCACTGATCCGATCGACATCCGGCACAGACCAGGCGTGCCGTAACACGGCGTCCATGGCAGCCACGTTACGGCGGCATACAGGCTACCTTACTTCGACCTTTTAAGGGTGCCTTCTTACTCCTGTACTACGGTTCCACTGAATCGGTGGACATCCGGCACTGATCAGGCTTTTATTACTACGGTATTCCGGACCGTAGCTTTATAGCGGCCTGATTAGTATTCAAACTGCCGGATCAAAATTTCTAGTCGGGCATCAGTACAATCTGATACTATTTATTTTACTCGGTCATATCGCCAAAAGTCCTTTTCTAGTACCTTATGATTAGGGGAGGTCCGGACAAAGTGAACACCTTAAGCTTTCTGTGATTATTGCCGATAATGTATAATAGAGCAAATTAAAACAATGATCTGATATTAGTCTTTATTTAATCAACTTTCGAAAGTTAATTTCGAGTTAACAATTTTTCTTAATTCTAGTTTTATTAGTTGCTAGAACTCAAATAAGAAAAAATGTCAAAGTATCCACTTTGCCCGAGTCCCCGGGTAAAGTGGATACGGTATAAGGGCGGAATGAATAACAACAACGAAATCTTTGGAAACGTAAGTTACTAACAGAATGATATGTATAAGGTAGCGTATGCTCACTCGTACTTTTTGGCTGTTCCTTTGATGGATTGTCCAGGTTTACATAAATTTATTGCTGTTTGCTTGATGTTTGCACTCCAGGAAGCTTGCGTCGTCTTTTTTTCGTATTTATTCACTATCTGAAAAAAATATGCAGATTATTATATTAGATGAAGTAAAAAGTTCTGAGAGTTTTTTCGCTTTATTTCGATGATAAAATGAACATAGGATTACCCGATTTAGATCAAATATGCGCCGTTTTGTTCGATAACTTTTGGCCATTTTGAAGGCAATTTCATAATTCCGCAATTGAAGAAGTCCTCGTCCCTATTGGTAAAAAACTTGACCAGCTCATTTTCACAAGCCTCTCTTGAGGCCAGTTTTGTACCATCAAGAAAATTTTGCAAATGCTTGAAAAGGTGATAATCGCTTGGTGCCAGATCTAGACTATACGGCGGGTGTGATAGAACCTCCCATCCAAGCTCTTGGAGCTTTTGGCGCGTCGTTAAAGATGTGTGCGGCCTGGCGTTGTCTTGATGGAAAACAACACCCTTCCTATTGGCCAATTCTGGCCGCTTCTGGTCGATCGCCTGCTTCAATCTGGTCAGTTGTTGACAGTAGAGGTCCGAATTGAGTGTTTGGCCCGATGGGAGCAGCTCATAGTGGATGATTCCCTTCCAATCCCACCAAACACACAGCAAAACCTTCTTGGTCGTTAATCCGGGCTTGCCGATCGTTTGGGCCGGCTCACCGCGATTGAACCACGATCTTTTTCGGCTGTTGTTCTCGTATGTGACCCATTTTTCATCGCCAGTCACCATCCGCTTAAAAAATGGGTCGATTTCGTTACGTTTCAGCAAACAATCGCAGGTATCAATTCGGTCCAAAAGGTTCTTTTGCGTCAATTCGTGTGGCACCCATACACCGAGCTTCTTCTTGAGACCAGCCTCATGCAATTGGTTCCAAATGGTTTTCCGGCTAATCTTCAGTTCCTGGGCAATGGAATAAGTGCTCACATGCCGGTCCGACTCGACGATTTCCATGATTTTATCGACATTTTCGACGATTGGCCTACCAGAGCGTGCCTCATCTTCGACGTCCATATTACCAGAACGGAATCGTTGGAACCACTGCTTTGCTGTTGCATTCGATACTGTATTGGGTCCATAAACAGCACAAATTTTCTTGGCCGCGTGCTCCGCATTTTCACCTTGGTCGTAGTGATACTGCAGAATGTATCGAATTTTCTCTTTTTTTACCTTCATTTTGGAACGCTGTAACACACAACTGGCTTCACCAAACACAAAACTGTCAAAGAACTTTTTTTGAAGCGCAATGTCACCTTTAAATCGCCGTATAGTATGACCCGATGCGATGTATACATCGTGAGATATGGCTCACTAAAGACATCTAGCGGAAAACGCTCAGAACTTTTTACTTCACCAAATATATAATGAAATACACTATGCCCTATTCGCTTAGCCCCACGAAGTCACTTTCTGAGGTTATCCCATTTCTAATGAAAACTATTGCTTTGGGTCTCATTTTCTACACAGTGTATGAAGCTACATAAACATACATTGTAACCATCCAAAAACAAAGGACGATAAATAAATAACTTTCTTGTTATTAGCAAAATACTTACCTTGATGAATCAATATTTTTCAATCAAAAACACAAACGGTCGTCTCCTGGACGGCGCGTGACACGGCTACTCACCAAAGTATTTGCCACCCACTGGATGACGACGGGCGAACGTTGCTGTAGTAATGTGGCGATCGGCAAACGCATAATTTCCGCGCTTTACCCGGACTTACCCTACTTTATCCATCTGCCGGTTCATTTCTCATGGCTCTGTCAGTACAATATAATCATTCTCGTCAATTCGCGGTAATTTTTCCGACTTCTTTCCTCGTCAGTTCCTGATCAGTTCCCAAAAAAAGGGAACGGGTGATCAGGGCCTGAGCTAAGACTTGTTACATGGCGAATCTGATCCACGGTGGACGACCTGACCATGGCCCGATTTTATCTAGGAAAGGCAGATAAGAGGCAGTACTTGTTTTCCGACTCAAATTTCTACACGGGTATGTGTACATGCGTTCATATTTTCCAGAGTGTGTACGCAATTCCGGCGAACGTTCGTACTCCTCGTCACTGCGACGAGCTTCCTAAAGGGCTTCGGGATACCCAAATTTTCTGTATATCTGTACGTACGCCTGACGGTACATGATTGGATGTCTGCGTGTGTGAGTGTGTGTGTGCAAGTGTGTATACGAAGATGGAGAGGACGAGTTATCGGGGTGGAATTTATCGAGCGCAAAGTGCTGTATACCGTATATAAATAAATGATTTCGTGCGCGAAATGTTTGCGGTTACGCAGCGAATGAGTGGCTGCTTGGGTGAGAAAGAGAGAGGGAGAGAATTGTTGAGAGCTTCTCGATGGTCCAAGACTTGGGCTGCGCTCTCTCTCTCCCTCTCTCTCTCTCTCTCTCTCTCTCTCTCTCTCTCTCTCTCTCTCTCGTTGCAAGGGGTTCTCTCTTCCGGTTTCTTGAAAGGGCGCCGCACGATATCCTATACGTACTGCCTTTACAAATCGACAAAGTTCTTCTCGCGGATGGATTATATATCTACCTCTATATATATATATAGATGGAGGAAGAGAATGTAAAGAGAACCGAGAGTGCGTCACTTCCGGTGTTTCGTCAGCCGAAAGAGCCACACGCCGCGTATACACATATAGTAGCATCTTGCTGTACCAGACAACGAGACGCATAGTTATATATATATATCCATATATATATATATATATATATATATATATATATATATATATATATATATATATATATATATATATCGGACACTCGTTTTGGCATCAATTCCAAAACAACCACTTCGACGTGGAGTTGTACGAGAAGCTTTACGAGAAAATGCATTTGGGCAAAGCTCTCGGCCTTATTCTTCTTCTATTCTCATAATGCACAAGCAACTTTACCATTGTTCGCGATTTTCGTGAATCATTATATATACGGAACCGATATAAAATAAGACGAGACGATTCGGCGCACGTTAATTCTCGATTGTAAGTTTTTTTTTCTCTTCCTCTGATGATTGCAGAACGCGGTGTAGTCAAGATCACGATGACGATGGATGTGAGCAAATCGGAGACTGGTAAAAATGGCTCCGGTCAGCAAGAGTGCGCTGGGTGTGGCAAGACCATCACGGAGAGGTAAGAGGAAATTCGATCCAATTATTTACCAAAAGAATTCAATGAGGCTGGAGGTTGGATCCTTGGAATGCAATGATTCTTCTTTTACTTTATTTGTATCATTATTTTTTTTTAAATTACTTTATTCTTTTTTTATTTATTTTCTACTTCATAATTTATATAAATTTTATAAATATTATATATGTATATTTTTATTGTATTCATTATATATTGTAATATATTTTTCATAAATTTTATATATTTTATAAATATAATGTTAGAATTATATAATTTACTTGTATTGTAGAATTTTATAAATTTTATATTAGGATATAGTATAATAAATGAAATTTATTATATTATATACCAATATATAAACATACATTTTATACAAGTATATATATTTTTTTCATACAAGTATATTTATTTTTGTCATATATTATGATTATACGGTATTATAGATTTTTTATAAATTGTATATCATTATATAACATAATAAATAAAATATATTATGTTATATACTAATATTTAAACATATATTTTATAATATGTTTATGTACAAATATATGAATATACATAAATGAATATATATACATATATACAAATATAAACATACATTTTATATATAAGTATAATATATTTTTTATATAATACTTATATATAAAATATATAAGTATATAAGTATTTTATATATTTTTTATTATACATTATATATCTTTTTATAAATTTTATAATATGTATTTCATATTTTATATTTATAATAGTATATTTTTAATATATATATAATTTTATATTCATAATATAATATACGTAATATCATATTTTATATTTATAAATTATGTTATTTATTTACTTTCATTTGTTATATTACATTATCCTTTTCTATTTATTATATTTAATGACATTTTATATATCCAAAACGTTTAATTAATCAAATCGAGGTCGTAAATCTCTGCTGCGGATACGTAAAAACGTACGAGTGATTTTCATAATCTTAATCGATAAAAAAAATCTTTTTAATTAACAACAATGAATTACCGTCATGTTACGATGCAAAGTTCAACTTCGTTGATTCGATGAATATTATCGGAGAATAGTGTGGCGTGCCGCGGCGATGATTTGATGAATAAAAAAAAGTGTACAATGGCAAAGAGGATAAAAATAATTGGGAGTAAAGTTGGACGTATGGTTGATTGTTGTCCGCTCACGAAGGTATCTGCTGAAGGCGTTGGATCTCTTCTGGCACGAGGATTGTCTGAAGTGCGGCTGTTGCGACTGCCGGTTAGGCGAGGTCGGTTCGACGCTCTACACGAAAGCGAACCTGATACTCTGCAAGAGGGATTATCTGAGGCTCTTTGGTAATACGGGATATTGTGCGGCATGCAGCAAAGTGATACCCGCCTTCGAGATGGTCATGAGGGCAAGGGCGAACGTCTATCATCTCGAGTGCTTCGCGTGTCAGCAATGCAATCATCGGTGAGCTTTTTTTTAAATGATCTTTGAGAGAGAGAGAGAGAGAGAGAGAGAGAGAGAGAGAGAGAGAGAGAGAGAGAGAGAGAGAGAGAGAGAGAGAGAGAGAGAGAGAGAGAGAGAGAGAGAGGGAGAGAGAGAGAGAGAGAGAGAGAGAGAGAGAGAGAGAGAGGAGAGAGAGAGAGAGAGAGAGAGAGAGAGAGAGGGAGAGAGAGAGAGGGAGAGAGAGGGAGAGAGAGGGAGAGAGAGAATGATTTCGAGCGGGATAGTCGGAGCGAGCCGTGAACACGGGGCTAATAAAAATCCATCACACTGTCGCCCTTCGTTATCGCGACTCAAAGAATCGTTTCTTCTCGCGGGCAATAGAAGTGCTCATATAGAAGGGGTCCG
>CAWVQM010000019.1:0-14974 GCA_963932345.1 Ophion ventricosus | reverse complement strand
CTCGACATCCCGCTCGCGACCCTTCGCTCGCGACGCGTCTCACTACAGACCGTCGCGTAGCGTCGTGTCGTCGCGACGATTCATCCCTCTGCCATTACCTTTCTCACACTTGTTCCCTCTTCTTCTTTTTTTTTTTTTTCTTTTCTAAGCAAAAGTCTACGAGGATCTTTTTTTTTCTTATTTTCCCACGTGAGTTTCTTGACAAACGGACAAGGCTCTTTTTTTTTTTTCTTAGCGATGACATTTTCTCGTTTCTCGGGCTTGATAAGTAGAAACGGGCAAACATTATTTTGTCGTAGCGAGTGAAGCTTGGCTTTAAAATGTTTTGTAATTCATTATAACAGCATTTAAGGCCTTAGGCCACTGTAGGATTTTCCAAAAATCGATTTTTTTTTGTTAATAATGTACCCTGAAATTTTAACTGTATATTTAGAATTACATTTTCTGAGGCACTACGTACGTTTCTTTTTTTTTATTGTATTGCATAGTTCCTTTTTTATAAACAATTTTCTCACGATTTTCCCATGGCATTTTATACTTTTTGTTTTAGAAATGCGCCATTTAAAAAAAAAAAAAACAATATATCAAATAAAATCCTACGTACTTCTATAGCTATTCTTATATATTAGATGAAGTAAAAAGTTCTGAGCGTTTTTCCGGCCCGACCCCTTTCGATTTCGCTGAAACTTGATTATGTTATTGTTTTCATCTTAAAACGCTTGTGTGATTTTTTTTCATTTATTTTTATTCTTACATAATCACAAATACGTAGTGAGTTTTGTGAAAAAAATCGCCGTTTTTGTTTTCGAATGCTCATAACTTTCTGAAAAATAGACCAATTCGGATCTTTTTTTTTTTCATTTCTTCGATTTTGAAATGTTCTTTATGAAAAAAATATTTGAAAAATATTCAAACTTATCTTCGACGTGATTTTTTAGTTTTTTTTGGGAAAAAAACGCGTTTTTTTCAAGAACCCCACTTTTTATTTTTTTATTTTTTGTTGTTAAAAAAAATATGATAAATTTAGCAATTTTTACCGCCAGACCCATCATGGTGAGATTTTTCGTTCTATTTTCCCTTGTAAATTGAAAAATTTGTATTTTTAATTTTTTTCAAATATAGCTGTCTATGATGAAATAATTGTTAATTGTTGATTCTACCATACTCAATACTTCGTACATAATATTAACTCACTCGAAAAGTCTTCCAATTTTGTTAAATTATTTTGATGAAAGATTATTTCATGGTGAATGAAATAAATAGGTATTCAATTAATTGTTCAATAGTAATTAATGATGAATTCATTCATCTGTGTGACGTTTGAATAGTTTACATAATTCGTGATCTCTTGAATTAGAGAAATTTTTAACAATAAAGCTTTAAGGAGGTTGAAGCTTTACGACGAATCTTACTTTCGGGCCTGAAATTTTTTATATGCTGTTGAGCCAGTGAAAAATGTCGTCTCGTGGAGACGGTCGACCGGAAATGCGGTGATCACGGTTTTGCTGCTCACGTATCCAACTAAAGTCGTTGGAAAACGGAAATTTAATAAATTCGACACAATAGATATTGTAAAAAAATCGAAAATCCAAACTTCACAGTTCAAGCACTACATTGTAAAACGATTTCAACTTCCGGTTGAATGTTATCATAATGACGAAATAGTAGCCATAGATTTGCCAACGTCGGGCGTAACAGCTGATTCGTTTGGCGAGCATAACCTAGCTCTGTAACGCGGTATGCGAGAATTTTCGTTGTCGCTGGCTAGCGACAGCCAATCGCATGCACGAACAGAACAAAGGGAGCCTCTTATTGGCTGTCGCTAGCTAACGATAACGAAAACGGTCGCTATCGAGTTTCAGAAACTCGCTACTGCTTGGAAATCGTCGTGAAGACTCGAGAGTCGTTGAGGATCTAATTTTGTCAATTTTTATAACTAAATATGCAATAAATAACATATTTACCACAAATTTGTCACTTTGGGATCGACGATACGAACATTCAACATAAGTTAACATAAATCAAAAGACCCGTGGGGTAAAATAAATTTTGTCTCTTTGTTGATCACGAGGAAGTAGTCGTCCCTCCATAAGGACAACAAGGCTCACGCACGTCCGACCGTTAAAAATTCTACGGCTAAGTTTTTTTCCTGGACGAATCACATTTCGGGGAATAACGAAGAGAAAGGCGTGTTCGACGTTCAACAGAGCGGAAGAAGTTTCTTTTATTTTTCCAAGAATATCAACCGTCTCGGAGAATACTGGGAATCTGCAAATCGGCTATCCCTCTCGCACTCGCATAGGCGCTCGGTCGGTGTTGACATTAATTGAAGTACGGGATGTGAATTTTTTTAAATTCTTGTCTGTTTTCGGTTTTTGTCACAGAACACTGATTTACGTATAACTGAGAAAAAAAGAGCAGACACTGAAACGGACACTGGGGACGAAAATTAATAACGTATAAGCACAAAAAACGTATAAGTGGAAAAGAAACTTTATTATATTCATTATAGACGGAATTTGCCGGGGCCAGAGAAATATGACGTATAAATGATAAAAACGTATAAGTGCAAAACGTATAAGGGAGGTTTCATTGTAAACGGAGAGAATTAAAAAGTAATTTTTGTCGTGAATTTCAATGTGGTGACAAGAGAGAAAAGCATAATAATTCGTATGCGACAAGTTTTTTTTAACTCACGTTACAGAACATTTCAAATACGTAGCTAAAATTTTACTATACAAGAAGGGTAGCGCGCACGATAATTTTTACCGAGAGCACAATACATTTTTCCATAACACTCATTAAATTTTATAATAAATCTTAAAATAACTGTTATAAAGACGATACTTTTTTATAGACATTTTTGAAAGGCATAAAATAATAAAATGCAGAGTAAAATTTCGCTGATATTATATATTTTTTAAATTTAAGTTTTGCGTATTTTGTTACACATGGAAATTTATTAGAAAATCTGGTAAAATTTTCTATCTGAAGAAGAAATTTTATTTTATTTTCGTGAAAATCTGTGTTTTACTCAGTAATAATAAGTGAAGTTTCAGGGTTGTCATCTGGTTACCGTTACTGCACGGTAATTTTTAACATTTAATTCTCTCCGTGCACTTGAGAAAAAATTAAAGTAAATTTGTATTGGGAGTACAAATGAATTCGGTCCGTCTTCAAGAGATGGCTCTGGCTGTTATGAATGTTTCATAGTGACAGCTGATTTCGATCGTTTCAGGGAGGTTGGACATCTGTAAATAACATTCAGTTTATATCGCTTTGAGTTTCATTAAAAACCTTGTTTTTTACGGTGTTGAATATGTCAAATTTTGTGTCAACTAAGCAGGATTTGCGGGAAGTTTTACTTTTCTGCTTTAATTGGAAGAAAAGTGCAGCTGAAGCGCATCGAATGCTTGTTGAAGTTTATGGTGATGATGCTCCAACTGATAAATCATGTAGGGAATGGTTTCGACGCTTTAAGAACGGTGATTTCAGCGTTGAAGACAAGCCTCGCCCTGGAAAGCCAAATGAGCCAATGAGCTGTTACAACCTGGCGATTCCATTACGGGCGATCGGTATAGACTACAATTGATTCGTTTGAGCCGTGCATTACGAGAAAAACGACCGGAATACGAGCAAAGACATGACAAAATTATTCTTCTGCATGACAACGCTCGGCCTCGTGTCGCAAAAGTCGTAAAAAAATATTTGGAAACGCTCAAATGGGATATTTTACCGCACCCGACGTATTCTCCGAACATTGCTCCTTCTGATTACTGGTTGTTCCGACGGATGCAGCAAGATTTAGCAGGTCACCGGTTCACTTCTTTCGCAGAAATCGAAAATTGGCTCAAAACTTGGATCGCCTCAAAAGACGAGACTTTTTTTCGAGATGGAATTCGAAAATTGCCTGAGAGGTGGGAAAAACGTAGTAGCCAGCGATGGACAATACTTTGATTAATCTATTCATACATTTTATTTTGAAATAAATCGATTTTTTACCACAAAAAAACGGACCGAATTAATTTGTACTCCCAATAATAACATAATAAATTTCATTATTTTTATTTGTTCCTCAGTACCTCGTTCCTCAGTTTTAATATGATAATAAATTTTTAATAACGTAAAAAAAAACATTTTTTTTATTTTCCCTAAAGATGTTCTATAATATTTATATATATATGTATATATATATATATATATATATGTGTGCCCTGGGTCTACGTTTACATTTTATATTCGTCGCCGTACTTGAATGTCCTTCCTTATAGTTTCCCTGCCGGGTATCTCCTTCCCAGGCTAGTCGATTGTTCTCACAGTCTCGTTTCACGTAACAAGACGTGCCTGGGCGCGTTCACACGTTATACTACTTGTCGTAAAACCGCACGAATGTATCGTCCAATCATCGCTGTAACGCTCGCGTCGTCCGCGAGAGGAAAATTTTCATTTCCTTCACCGCCCGAAGAAAAATACGTACACGACGTAATCCTCAAGCTGTATTTTTTGTCTTTTTTTTTTTCGTCTCGTTTACAAAAACGCGTTACGTCGCGAGCGACACTGGCGATTCTGCGGATGTATATACTTGTAGCTTGATTGTGCGCAACGTTATCACTCGAAGTACGAGAATTCATCATCGAGAGTTCACGGTTCGCGTGAACTACGAGAGAATTTGAATATTAAAAAAAATATCGCTGTCACGATGAAAGAAATGATTCGAGGATAAATACGATTAGAAATAAATGACAAGAAACACGATTGGATTACATGAAGTAAAAATTTAATTTAATTGAAAAATTGAATTATTATTGTCGCATCATTTTGTAAAAAAGCGCTTGCCCTCTCTCTCTCTCCCCCCCCCCCCTAAAAACTAACGCACGGATCTTATTGAAATTTTGCACACTTCTTCAAAATAGCATTGACTAGTGATTGAACGAAGGTTTTTTTTTCGATTAAAACTATTTTTACAAGGCTATACGTAGTGTAAATTGTACCAAAAATTGAACTATTTTGCATACAACTCTGCCAAAAATTCAAATTTCATTTTTTTTTAAAATCCTTCCTTCAATCACGAGCTATACTTATCTACTAACAGAAAAAAATTGGTTTTTTAATTTCAGATAAAGCTATCATGAGTTATCCTGACCACCACGAGGACACTTTTTTCTGAGGGGTCACCGGACACCAGGCCCCACCGGCTGAATTTCCCAAATTTTTGGATGAATTTTTTTTACAAGTATTGTTGAAATGTTGCTCTTTTGTGTGCTTAACATTTTGAATAAAATAATGTATATATCGTATTTTTTAAAAATAGAGAAAGTATGCTTCATTTGGCTTCGAAACCCACGTGACCATTTAAGCCTGACCCTGGCAAACTAGTAACTCTTATTTCGACCACATAATGAATGACTTCTATGTGACATGTAGCATACCGTTGGAAAGGGTGACTAGAGAACTTTTTAAAACAAAGCTAAGTTCAAAATAGCTTTTAGTGTTTTTTTTTTCCTAATGAATGTAGAATTTTACATTTTTCATACATTTACACATTTTTTAAGACTTTGGAAGCTCATGAATCGTTTTTTTTTTATACCAATTATATCAAATAATGATTTATTTATAATAAACGTACATTGTAGAATACGACAAAAATTATTTCATGCTATTATAGCCAAAAATAAAAAAAGTTATAACGATTTAAAGGTGAAATTTTGGGTAATTAAAAAAAAAATCATATCTCTATTACCGTGACATTTAGAACATACGGTCTAAGGGTGAAAAAAGTAGCAAATAACCCCCCCCCCCCCCATCCAAAAAAATTTGTCGGTCCATGCGCCAAACACCCTGTATATACCTGTCGTTTTTAATCTACACATTGTACATAAGCGAAATATCGTCAGTCATGGCTCCCACCGTGTCGATTTATACCCGGTAACCGTCTCACGATTCCAACCCCCGATATTCTAAGGACAAGAGTCGAGAGTATACATCGCGCACACAGGAAGGGAGATAGGATAAGGGACCGCGAATGTGGGCGAGGGTGGAGCAAAGCTGGGGGAAGTGCTACCGGCATAAACGAGATGAAAGGAGTGGAGGAGGAGGAGAGAGGGAGGGAGGGAGAGAGAGAGAGAGAGAGAGAGAGAGAGAGAGAGAGAGAAAGGGTGGGTTTTGCGAACAGAGGGTAGGTCGTTTCACACAGCGGCGCCTTGCTTAATTACTAGTTACTAGTAATGGGAGTTAGGGAACGTTTAGCAGAGAGTTCACGCCATCTAAAGGGCAGAAGCGAATGTACAGGAACTGCAAGTCTTCATATGTATGTATATATATATATATATATATATATATATATATATAAACACATATAGATCTATAAAATAAAAAGGCCAAGGAGAAGATGAAGGGTCTGATCGGAGTTGATAGTATGTCGAATCAGTTCTGTAAAGTCCCTGCCCTCAAAACTAGAACTTATAAATATGTAACGATACGTCGAAAAAGAACAGTTTTTACTTTTTTATGACTTCCGGTTGTGCTTACGATTCGAATGAGATTCTCGTTTTTTCTTGTGAAAGGGAAAACCCTGAGAAAAAAAAACTCGCCGAGGGGTGTCTCGATGGACGCAAAGACAAAAATAATGCGGCAACATTGATATTTGATTGCTCGGGATTTCTTTTTACGAAAAGTATCGCGATAATGTAGCAAATTGTAGTCAAGGGTGGTATATAGAGTTTTTTTTCTACTTTCTTCGTAGAAAAACAATTTCTAATTTTAATGAAATAATTCATGAAATTCAATGAAGACCCAGAATATAAAAATATTTTTTTTGTCACACCCTAATATGTATTAGAAAGAATGAAAAATAAAAGAAAGCGCTAATTCTCGATTGACGTCGTTTGAGAATTTTTTTAATTACCCTTTTTTAAATTTATTTCAAGATTTGTTTTTTGAAGTTTCTAGGAAAAAGATTATATAAAGAAGAAAAATAAATGACATTCTTTAGAATGTTGAAAAGAAGCAAAAAAAGCGGGTTTATAGAAGTGTTAGGAAGGCTAAGTAGGAAGTACGCTCAGCTTTAAAATTAAAAAGCTGGACAAAAACTATAGAGTAGGGAGGGGCATGTTGAGCAATTTTGTAATTATCGCCCGGTAATTCCTTAAGGCCTTGTATACGCGAAAAATTTCAAAATTTTTCATTTTTTAAATTATTTTTGATTCCATTAGCCTGAAGGATTAGGAATATTTTAAGCTTAACAGAATTGAAAAATTCCATTATGCTATTAAATAAGGTAAGATTGCATTTATAATAGATACCGCGCGGCGCGCCCGAGCGCCAACTTCAAAGCCGTTTTTCCACGATTCACTTTTTTGAACCTTGTGAAAGTTCTAACTCTTGAACGAAGTTTCAGATCGCTTTGAAATTTTTACAACATATTCTTAGTATCATCACCTATCGTGTGAACCACAGAAACAAAAATTTCAATGACACAAAAAAATATAAAAAATAAAATACCGACAGAAAATTGAGTAAAAAAATTTTAAGTTTCGAATTTTTATTATAATAATTTTTTTTAAATAATATTGTTGGTTCACACTGAAGATACATTCATTATGCAATTATAAATATGTTCATTTTTTTTTCAGACACCCACATCGATGCCGAGAACTTTCACCATCAACGCGCGCGCAAAAAAAATACATTGCTTTATTATGTTATATCTCCGCCATTTGTTAATATTTCCGATTTTTTTTTTTTACATATATTTAACCATGTGCATAAATGATCTGTAAAAAAAATATTGTCAATATATGCGTCATTTTGTTTTAACCGCGTCTAGAAAAGTACCTTCGAAAATCGACGAAATCGCGTATATAAAGCCTTAAGCGCGATTATTTCGAAACTACATTTTCAAAAACTGCTCATGTTATAGCTCAAAAGGTTATCGATCGATCTGACTGAAACTTCGGGAGGTTTCTCATTATAACATTATCGGAAGGATATACCTAAAGTTTTAAGGTTATCGCGTGAAAAATTACTTTGTTGGGATAAAAATTGTCGAGAAAATGGTCAAAAATATGAAAATTTGATTAAAAAGCGCACTTAATTTTTAACTTTATCCTTTTTTCTATTTTTATAGGTATATCCTTCCCCCGCACATGTCAATAATCAAAAAATATTTTCGATTTGTGTTTCAGATCAATAGAAAAAATCAGACAAACAAAGCACTTTTCGATATCACGCAAAAAACGCCTAAAGGAATACCTTATAACGCTGCCATTTTGTTTTATTAAAAAAAAAAAAAATTTAGCACTTGACAGTTGTAATACGATAATGTCAAAATTATAAAAAGGTACCATTAATTTATGACCTTTAAAAAAATTCATGAAAAATGACTCATTTTCAGGCGTCTAAAGCCCCCCCCCCCCCCCCCCCGGCCCCTTTATGAACACACCCTGTATACGGTTCTGTCGTAATAAAATGCCTGAAAATTTCTCACGTGTCAATTGTTCGTGCTAATTTCAATGAAAGTGCCCTATCGAAGCCCGCCCCCAAATTAATACTTTTGTCCACATCTACACCCACCCACACACACGCACACAAATGATCGGTGCACAAGGCGTAAAATAATGGTTGCGAAACGTGCGATTCAATTCTGTCGAAATAATGTTGAAAGTACACTCGATCGCGACAAATGGACCGTACTAAATGGCTCTGTACTCGGGTGTTCGTTAATTACAAGATGATCGTATGAGATTGATGCGTGGGGCTATTGAGGTACGAGATTGTCATTGGTTTCGGTTATTGCGCAAAGTTGCGGAGAGAAGTGCGCGCGTGAGCGCGAGGGCGCGTCAAAGGCTCAATTTGTAGGGTGTATATGCTACATACGCTGCAACAATATATAAATCCGCCTGTTCGAGCGCGTGTGGCGACGCAAGGTACCCTGATGAAACAAATTAGGGGCGTGTACCCTTGGCGTTCGAGGCTCACGGTGGCTCACGTATTACAGAGTCGAGCACACGATATATAGACGACGACACGTGACCAATTGTAAATATCACGGTGCACGACATTCCCTCGCTGTATCACATGCCCGGATCATTGGCGTAGCCAGGGAACTGCGGGTTATTTGACGTTAATAATAAAAATTATTAACGTCGAACAATCGATTAATTTTATTTGAGCAACCCAAGCACGTATGAAGGAATATTGACTCTATGCATAATTCCGTAGCGAAAATAGAGTCAATTTTCAAGGCAAAATATCTACCAAAAAAAGCGATTTTAATCAAGTGGATATGTTCCTGTTCAATGACTTTCTGCCATCTCTCCGCGAGGTGTATTAGCCAGGATTCTGGCTGGAATCAGAAATTTCTTAGGGAATTTCTTAGGGAGTACAGAAATTTCTTAGGGAATTTCTTAGGGAGTATAGACATTTCTTAAGGAATTTCTTAGGGAGTACTGAAATTTCTTCAGGAATTTTTTAGGGAGTACAGAAATTTCGTCTGGTATTTATTAGGGAGTACAGAAATTTCTTAGGGAATTTTTTGGGGAGTACAATAATTTCTTAGGGAGTACAGACATTTCTTAGAGAATTTCTTAGGGAGTACAGAAATTTGTTTGGGAATTTCTTAGGGAGTACAGACATTTCTTAGGGAATTTCTTAGGGAGTACAGAAATTTCTTAGGGAATTTCTTAGGGAGTACAGAAATTTCTTAGGGAATTTCTTAGGGAGTACACCAATTTCTTAGAGAATTTCTTAGGGAGTACAGAAATTTCTTAGAGAATTTCTTAGGGAGTACAGCAATTTCTTAGGGAATTTCTTAGGGAGTACAGAAATTTTGTAGGGAATGTTTGGGGAGTACAACAATTTCTTAGAGAATTTTTTAGGGAGTACAGAAATTTCGTAGGGAATTTCTTAGGGAGTACAGAAATTTCTTAGGGAATTGCTTAGGGAGTACAGACATTTCTTAGGGAATATCTTAGGGAGTACAGCAATTTCTTGGGGAATTTATTAGGGAGTACAGCAATTTCTTAGGGAATTTCTTAGGGAGTACAGCAATTTCTTAAGCAATGTTTGGGGAGTACACCAATTTCTTAGAGAATTCCTTAGGGAGTACAGAAATTTCTTAGAGAATTTCTTAGGGAGTACAGCAATTTCTTAGGGAATTTCTTAGGGAGTACAGAAATTTTGTAGGGAATGTTTGGGGAGTACAACAATTTCTTAGAGAATTTTTTAGGGAGTACAGAAATTTCGTAGGGAATTTCTTAGGGAGTACAGAAATTTCTTAGGGAATTGCTTAGGGAGTACAGACATTTCTTAGGGAATATCTTAGGGAGTACAGCAATTTCTTGGGGAATTTATTAGGGAGTACAGCAATTTCTTAGGGAATTTCTTAGGGAGTACAGCAATTTCTTAGGCAATGTTTGGGGAGTACACCAATTTCTTAGAGAATTCCTTAGGGAGTACAGAAATTTCTTAGAGAATTTCTTAGGGAGTACAGCAATTTCTTAGGGAATTTCTTAGGGAGTACAGAAATTTTGTAGGGAATGTTTGGGGAGTACAACAATTTCTTAAAGAATTTTTTAGGGAGTACAGAAATTTCGTAGGGAATTTCTTAGGGAGTACAGAAATTTCTTAGGGAATTGCTTAGGGAGTACAGACATTTCTTAGGGAATATCTTAGGGAGTACAGCAATTTCTTGGGGAATTTATTAGGGAGTACAGCAATTTCTTAGGGAATTTCTTAGGGAGTACAGCAATTTCTTAGGCAATGTTTGGGGAGTACACCAATTTCTTAGAGAATTCCTTAGGGAGTACAGAAATTTCTTAGAGAATTTCTTAGGGAGTACAGCAATTTCTTAGGGAATTTCTTAGGGAGTACAGAAATTTCGTAGGGAATGTTTGGGGAGTACAACAATTTCTTAGAGAATTTCTTAGGGAGTACAGAAATTTCTTCAGGAATTTCTTAGGGAGTACAGAAATTTCTTAGGGAATTGCTTAGGGAGTACAGAAATTTAGTAGGGAATTTCTTAGGGTGTACAGAAATTTCGTAGGGAATTTCTTAGAGAGTACAGCAATTTCTTAGAGAATTTCTTAGGGAATACAATAATTTCTTAGGGAATACAACAATTTCTTAGGGAATTTCTTAGGGAGTACAGCATTTTCTTAGGGGTAATCTTAGGGAGTACAGCAATTTCTTTGGAAATTTCTTAGGGAGTACAGAAATTTCTTCGGAAATTTCTTAGGGAGTACAGCAATTTCTTAGGGAGGACAGCAATTTCTTAGGGAATTTCTTAGGGAGTACACCAATGTCTTGGGGCATTTATTAGGGAATACAATAATTTCTTAGGGAATTTCTTAGGGAATACAGAAATTTCTTAGGGAATATTTTAAAGAGTACAGCAATTTCTTAGGGAATACAATGATTTCTTAGGGAATTTCTTAAGGAGAACAGAAATTTCTTAGGGAATTTCTTAGGGAGTACAGAAATTTCTTAGGGATACCTAAGTTCCGATCAGAATCCAGAAAATGCCCACTACGTAGCACAAGGCGGAGACGTGGTGGCAAGAATTTGAAATACGTATTTCAAATACGTATTAAATACATTTAACTTAGAAAATTAAATACATAATTTCTTAGTTCGAACGATCTCCATTTAATTTAAATATAATTACTTAGAATAAATAACCTATATCACTTTTCTCCAGGAAATATAAGTCTTTCAAGGTCTATGTATTGTTTTTTCGAAATTTTTTATTAAATGTAAAGAATTTTGTTCAAAATTCTGTTATTAAAATATATAAGTATTGACAGTTATACTTCAGCACCAATTTGTTACCTAATAGTTTTTCAGATCCTTGATTAAATGATTTCAGAAAACGTCCAGCGTCTCCAGCTGATACGGATCGGTATCTCCTGGTGATTTTTACATTCATCCCTGGGATCCGATTCGTTATGGAACTAGATCATGTTGTAGAAGTTCGGGATTCTAGCCTGGATCCTATGCAAAGTTTCTGTTTGGATTTTGACCAGAGTCTTTAATAGTTCTCGATTAGGATTCTAGCTGGAATCCAATTTGTGAGCGTTACATTTCGCTCCCAGATTCGATCCGATGTCCGACTGAAACCCGCTTAAGAAACCGTTAACACGAACTTGTCATTGAAGCAAGTTTCATATTTCGTGTGTGTTACGTGATTACCGACGATTATGTGAAATTTCATTTTAAGAAAAATCGACGATTGCGATCAATCATCATTTTTTTTTTGTTTTTGTCAGGCCTCTCCTAGCCTCCTCCCTGCAGAACAAAAAAAAACCTTGACTACGTCAATGGCCCTTGTAGGAAAGAGCGAGAGAACGTGGGCGAGGGGGAAGGGTTGGGGGTGTAGATGCAGGGGTGAGAGCTTTTCCGTTGCAAGGAAGAAAGGTCATTGTAACGTAGGAAATCATCAACTCACCGGAGTATAAAATGACGCCAGAGTTCGACGATTGCGCGAAAGCTCCATGGAATAAAACAATCTGCGTGGAACATGGCACAGATCAACAGAGGAGCAGAAGAAAGAGTCAAAGACAAATAAGAGAAATAAGCAGAAGTAGGAGAAGGGGAACGGAGGGGTTAAAATAAAAAAGAGAATGAAAAGATCAATATTACGGTAATACACGGAGAGAATTAAATGTTAAAAATTACCGTGCAGTAACGGTAACCAGATGACAAGCCTGAAACTTCGCTTATTATTACTGAGTAAAACACAGATTTTCACGAAAATAAAATAAAATTTCTTCTTCAGATAGAACATTTTACCAGATTTTCTAGTAAATTTTCATGTGTAACAAAATATGCAAAACTTAAATTTAAAAAATATATAATATCAGCGAAATTTTACTGTGCATTTTATTATTTTATGCCTTTCAAAAATGTCTATAAAAAAGTATCATCTTTATAACAGTTATTTTAAAATTTATTATAAAATTTAATGAGTGTTATAGGAAAATGTATTGTGCTCTCGGTAAAAATTATCGTGCGCGCTACCCTTCTTGTATAGTAAAATTTTAGCTGCGTATTTGAAATTTTCTGTAACGTGAGTTAAAACAAAACTTGTCGCATACGAATTATTATGCTTTTCTCACTTGTCACCACATTGAAATATATCACGGTAATTTTTACCGTGAAATTCACGACAAAAATTACTTTTTAATTCTCTCCGTGTAAAAAAAAAAGTTTTCTTCGCTGCCATCGATGGAAATGTTAGTATTTGGTGAAAAAAAAAAAGAAAATGTTCTTGTGCAGAGATAGAGAAACGTGGAGCTGAATTTCGAAAAATCGCGGAATCAATCGGGTAGCTTTTTTTAAATTTTTTCTCTTAAAGTCGTGATTTTTCAAATTTAGATAAAAAATAAGTAATAGAATAATAAATGCAATGAATTCATTTGTTATTGTTATTTTTATTTGGAACGTTGGAAAACAATCTTTGGGAAATTAGGAAAATACTTAGAAAATTGCTTACGCGACCTTTTAGGGAGTTATGCCTCTTTAGAGCAAGAAAACATAGGCGTATTTTATAATTTTTTTTTTTTTAGTGAAATAAATAAATCGAAATTCCGTGTACAGCTTTTCATTATTTTACTAATAAAGTATGCAAAATATTTTTTTTCGTAGTTATTAATAAAAATTAATGTCGGCTGCACGGCATATTTCTCCGTTGAACTCCTTTTTGGAAGGGTCCTACGAGCGGAAACGTAGCTCGTATGATTTTTGACCTGAAACACAAAGCCAAACTTTTTTTCGGTTATACAGGGTGTTTGGCGCATGGACAGACATAATTTTTTGAGAAATTGGGGGGGGAGGAGCTATTTGCTAGTTTTTTTTCGCTCTTAGACCCTATGTCCTAATTGTCACGGTAATAGAGATATGATTTTTTTCGTTTTTTTTTTAATTGCCAGAAATTTCGCCTTTAAATCCTCATAACTTTTTTGTTAGTCGCTATAATAGCCCGAAATAACTTTTGTTATATGGATACGAAGAAAAGGATGTCAATTTGAGCAAAATTTATAACTCAAGTTTAGTAAAAAAAAACATCGGAAACATAAAAAGTATTTTTTTAACCCTGACCCTGGTAAACTACCAGGTGTACAAGTATGAAATGCGGATTTTTTTTTCTAAAAAAAAAAAACACGTTAAATTCGGAAGAATGATAAAAAGTGCTTTATTCGAAGTATGCTCCATCGGACGTTATACATTTTTCCCATCTTTCGGGCAACTTGTGAATACCACGCCAGTAAAAATCTTCCCCTTTTGCTGCGAACCATTCATCGAGCCATTTTTTCACATCTTCGTACGAACCAAAGCGCTGCTCAGCAAGTGCGTGACCCATCGATGCAAACAAGTGGTAATCGGAAGTAGCCAAGTCTGGTGAGTAAGCCGCATGGGGTAGAACTTCCCAGCTGAGTGCTTCCAACGTGTCGCGAACCGGTTTTGCCGTATGTGATGGAGCATTGTCATGAAGAAAAATGACTTTGTGTTGCCTCTTTCGGTATTCTGGCCTTTTTTCAAGCAGCGAACGCTTCAAATCGGTCAATTGTTGTTGGTAACGTTTAGTATTAACCGTTTCCCCAGGTTTTAACAGCTCATAATAGACCACGCCCCTCTGGTCCCACCAAAAACAGAGCATCGTCTTTCTGCCAAAGCGATTAGGTCTTGCGGTCGATGCGGATGGAGCGCCTGAGTCTACCCATGATTTTTTGCGCTTGGGATTCTCAAAATAAATCCACTTTTCATCCCCTGTAACTATACGATGCAGAAACAACTTCCTTTTGTACCGAGCGAGCAAAATGTCACATGTGTTTTTGCGCTTTTCCATTTGCCTGTCGTTCAACTCATGTGGTAGCCATCTACCGGTCTTCTGAATCTTTCCCATCTCTCGTAGCCGATTGGAAACAGCTTGTTGACTAACGCCCAATTGCTCGGCGAGTTGTTTTTGTGTTTGCGAATT
>CAWVQM010000018.1:0-19021 GCA_963932345.1 Ophion ventricosus | reverse complement strand
ATGGGCCCCACCGCACACCGAAGAATATTTTCCCATTCTCGATGAACGATCGTTTTCGCCTCTTATGCGAGCCCGAATAGGATAATGTTGGTGTAAATATACGGACCAGCGTTTCAGTTCCTACACGTTCTCGCTCGGAAGAATCATAAAACTGACGATTTCTCGTTTATTTTCCATCCAATCATTGATGGAATTCAGATATAAAGAAGCGGTTTATCCAAGCGGTTGAATGACCACCCCAGAAGGCTTTCCGCAATACGAAGTCAATGGAAAATATTTTTCCTTACGGTATTTTCGGGACCGGATACGAAGATCGAAAAGAACTAAAAAATTGCCGGAAATTCTAGCTATATCGGAAATTTGGTTCATGTGTACGTCGGGAAAGGATTTTAGGGTCATGACGTATACTAATAGTCTTGTACCGAGGGTATTACGAAAAACCACTATTTTAATATAGTTTTGAAAACGGGTTTGTTCATAGTTTAATACAGAAAGACACAATTTTCGAAAATGATAGATATCGCCGCAGCATCGTATTTTGGCCTACCAGGCCGGAAAAATAAACAAATTTATATGCAGACACTACAATTTGATAATATTAGTAAAATAGGATTATATAAGAGATTATTCCTTTTAACCTCCTGAGGACTCATAGACGATTTTTAGGATAAAATCATGGATATATGGACACCATCTAAGTATCAAACCTAAATAGGGTGAACCGACCGTTACTATAGTCGGAATACGATAGTCAGGCGGACTGTAAAATAAAAATATTATTAAAAGAAACTTATTAATTGCTATACCTAATGAAAGATATTAGTCTGATAGTAGACAAAATATTCGAAGTAATTGCAACAAATAATATTGGAGGAATTGATAAATAAGTAGCAAAATGACTAAATTGCCAAGGAATTGACGAAATCACCAGTAAATGGACGTGTACTGTAAATGGACGCTGCAAAGGATAACGATTCATTATTTATTTTTATTCAATGCTAGGTTTGATGTATATATGAGTATTATATTTGTTGTTACGATGTCATAGAAAATACACAAAGCTTCTTTCCATCTTAACGTGCCAATTTAAAAAAAAGACCAATGTTTGTTTCGACAGAAAAACAGAAAATAGAATTTCGTTCAAATAAAAAAAAACGCATGTAATTATAATATAACAACATTTGATAAACAGTACATTGTCAATTCTTAACAGTAATTAATTTTGCGATTTTCAGCTGATGAGCTAAATTTTTCACTCTGCGTTACGGGGTTACGTGGGTTTCGAAGCCAAAAAAGCATATTTCCACTATTTTTAAAAAATATAATATATAAATTATTTTATTCAAAATGTTAAGCACATAAAAGAGCAACATTACAAAAATATTTTTAAAAAATTTCATCCGAAAATTTGGGAAATTCAGCCGGTGGGACCTGGTTTCCAGAGAACCCTAAAAAAAAGTGTCCTCGTGGTGTTCAGGATAACTCACGATAGCTTTATCTGAAATTTCAAAAACCAATTTTTTTCTGTTAGTAGATAAGTATAGCTGGTGATTGAACGAAAGATTTTTAAAAAATTGAAATTTGAATTTTTTGCGGAGTTGTATGCAAAATAGTTCAATTTTTGGTACAATTTATACTACGTATAGCCTTGTAAAATTAGTTGTAATCGAAAAAAAAACCTTCGTTCAATCACTAGTGAATGCTATTTTAAAGAAGTGTGCAAAATTTCAATAAGATCGGTGCATTCGTTTTTTAGAAATTGTGTCCACCGACTTCAAAAATAGTGTTTTGAGAAAAATGCGTATACCTGCGTCGCTCCCGGCCGCTCTTTCCCAAGGGGGGAAACTCCCAAAGGCTCTCTCTCCTAGACTTTTACTCCGATTGACTTAAAATTTTGGAAGAATATTCTAGACGTATTGTACTATTAGATAATAAAATAATTTAAAAAATGGATTTTTTGAAATTTTCAAATCTACGTAACCCCTTAAGAATGAGCAGAACAGAGCCCATATATCCTTTCACTGGAAAGAGGTTAAAATCCAGCACCAGTGAATAAGGGGCATTCCATACCAATTCGACCTGGGTCTGACCCTCGACCCCTCAAATCTGGTTCCCGATTTTTCCTATCATTACTCTCACTCTATCAAGCAATTACAATTTTTTTCAGATTTTTCAAAATAAATTTGAGCGCGTCATGAATTTTTGAATTTTTTTTTGAACACCTCGATGGCCGTAATCGAAAAATCTGAAAAAAATCCCAAAAATACACTGTCAGATATAAAAAATGTTGGTGTAAAATTCATTATGTCTGGGCTTTTGCTTCAACCCGTTTTTTAGCTTTTTGAGCAAAAAAAAAGAAAAAATAAGAAGCAGAGGTCAATTTACTGTAGACTGTTGCTCGAAATTTTGTATGCATAGTACCAGATTTTTAAAAAAATTTCTCCGATTTTCCTAAAGTGTATTTTGTAATTTTCGAATTTTTTTTATTATCATGGTTGACAAAAACCCTAATTAGGGATTTGGAAATGATGCGCATTGAACTAACAATAAGCCTAAGATGCCTGGTGAGGTTGGATACACTCTAAACTACTATTGAACTACTACTGTAGACAGTAGCTTGAATATTTTTGATGATAGCGAACGGTTTTTGGAAATTTTTAAGGATTTTTTAAATCATTTTTTTCTGTAATATCATCGTAAAATCATGATTAATTAAAAGCGGTCATGAACAGTGATCGGAATTAATTTTTAATTTAACAATCAATATCAATTTTAATCATCAATTCGCATGGTTTTATCTACGCTTTATTCCAGAAACTACAATGAAATCATCGTAGAGAATAGTATTTCCATCACTGACAATCTGAGATG
Source organism: Ophion ventricosus (assembly GCA_963932345.1). Lineage (NCBI taxonomy): Eukaryota > Metazoa > Arthropoda > Insecta > Hymenoptera > Ichneumonidae > Ophion > Ophion ventricosus. Next base: position 16,150 of record CAWVQM010000018.1, on the reverse strand, counting down.
CGTCAACACATTTTTATATCATATGTGCCTTTAAAATGATTTTTGATATAATAAAAAGGTTCTGCAGACGTTTTTTATTTTTTTTTCTTTATAATGTTGTGGATTTTAAATTAATTAATTAATTATTTAATTAAGAGCGATCACTGTTCATGACCACTTTTAATTAATCATGATTTTACGATGATATTACAGAAAAAAATGATTTAAAAAATCCTTCAAAATTTCCAAAAACCGTTCGCTATCATCAAAAATATTCAAGCTACTATCTACAGTAGTAGTTCAATAGTAGTTTAGAGTGTATCCAACCTCACCAGGCATCTTACGCTTATTGTTAGTGCAATTCGCATCATTTCCAAATCCCTAATTAGGGTTTTTGTCAACCATGATAATAAAAAAAATTCGAAAATTACAAAATACACTTTAGAAAAATCGGAGAAATTTTTTTAAAAATCTGGTACTATGCATACAAAATTTCGAGCAACAGTCTACAGTAAATTGACCTCTGCTTCTTATTTTTTTTGCTCAAAAAGCTAAAAAACGGGTTGAAGCAAAAGCCCAGACATTATGGATTTTACACCAACATTTTTTATATCTGACACTGTATTTTTGGGAATTCTTTCAGATTTTTCGATTACGGCCATCGAGGTGATCAAAAAAAAATTCAAAAATTCATGACGCGCTCAAATTTATTTTGAAAAATCTGAAAAAAATTGTAATTGCTTGATAGAGTGAGAGTAATGATAGGAAAAATCGGGAACCAGATTTGAGGGGTCGAGGGTCAGACCCAGGTCGAATTGGCATGGAATGCCCCAAAAACATGTCTAATCCTGACCCATTATTACAAATTCATTTTAAAAATTTGCAAAAAATTAAAGATTGATTCTATTTTACATAATAAAAGTAATACTTACCCTCGAAACTCATGAAAACTTTTGTTTTCGCCTTTAGAACACCTATTAACTGTGCACAGCCGGATCTAACAATAAGTTGCGCAGTGTGCAAATACCACAAACTAGAACAATGCCGTGTGGCATGAAAATTCGATATTAAACTAAGAAATTGGTTTTAATGATGTCTATGATTTTTTTTTTTGTTAATTTATAGTGATTCGACTTTTTAGTGACAATTCAAGTTCTTTACTTATTTTATAATAATATAAATCACATTTCGTCCATTCGCTGTTCGGTATGCCCTACTTTTTCGTTACGGAGACATTAAGGGGGGACATACATTTCCATCGCACATTTTTTAATTTTTTTGCCCACATGTGTAGTAGAACTTATGGAGAATCTATTCCTAAAGTTGTATAGCTCTATTCGAAGTATTTCGGTAGTTATTGGCAAAGGTAGGTAAAGGGAACGACAGATTTCATACATCCACCCTCTCTTGACTCACAGGTCGTGACGCATTGGATACCGATATATAATAATCTGTCGAACCACGACCTTTTGACTAGGTGTTTAGGCGGACACATGCAAAACCCGAATGAGTGTTTCAATTGGTGTGGCGTCTAGCTTCGAAACATTTAAATGCACAGGTGAAAATAGTTGAAATTGCCGCCATCCTTGCTGCGGGTCTATTTAATGAAGGATATTCATTTATTTTGAAAGTGATGAATGAGTTGGAGATAACAATCGGACAGTAGTGCAAATTTTTCGCCGATAATTACGACAAACAGCGAACTGCGAGACAAAATCGGCGCAGCCTAAGCAACTCGAAGGAGGCTCAAACAGCCCGAAGACTCAGTCAACTTGAGCAAAATGAGTTTCATGAGGACGAGGAGGGATTGTTGTATGAGCCTGGTATAGCAGATTAATCTCCGACTCCGATAAGTTTTCAATAACTACAACTTTTCTGTACCGAAAACTTTAAACACGTTTTTCTCGAAAGTACGTATTTGAAATTTGTATACACGATTAAAAGAGTTCTATTCGATCAATTGACTTCTTCCGAGGTTTTTTAATTACATAATAACCAACCATCGTCGATGAACTTAAATAAATAATAAGAAAATGAAATTAAACAATAAATTTTAGATACAGAAATCGAATTTTTTTCGCGAAAATCATTACTTTAATTTCGAACTTGCACAATTTGTTTATTATTATACGATTATTTGTTTTTTAAAGTTCATCGACAACATTTTTATATGAAAATGATGAAAAACTTGTCCGGTTTGTTTCAGACAAAATTTGGAGATGCCAGCGTGTACACAAACTCATGATACCAATGGCGCAGCGTCATAAACACACATAAATATTTAAGACCAAAATTAATAATTTTACAACAAAAGAATATTTTCGTATAAAGTAATAGTTGATTAAACACCCTTAAAAGTTTTGTAAGGATACACTCTGTTTTGACGGTGAAAAAAATTCTTAAAAATCAAGGTTTTTTCGGTGTCCTAAATGTATGGACCCCGTTAATATTTTTGACTGTTGATTTACACGAATAAATTATTTTGTTCTATTATCAGTACAACGGGTCTATCTTCAATCTAGCCTTCGCCAATCTGGGCTCCAGGAGGTTGAGTCTGGGATTCTCATCACTCCTCAAGCCTCAATGAAGTTACTTTCGCTATTGGCAATCGCATATCCCTTCCGCAATCCGGTATCGACGTCCTCTTTGATCCTATATCGGAATTGGGCCTCCACAATCATGCGTCAATCAATGACAAAAGATAAACGCGAGTCAGAAGATATTGTGGCAGAAGCAAGAGCTAATGGACTTTTATGATTCTCTCTCCCTCTCCACCATAAATGAATGTCAGCAAAGATTCGTGCAGTGAAGTGCGAAAGCTTCGATCTCTCTTAGATCATAGAAGGATCCTCTCTCGATATGAATATTAGGTATGTGCGTGAGCAATAATATATTATCGTTGCAAGGAAACGTGTATGTAACATTGACGCCTTGGCCACCACATGTCCTTCGCTAGGACGTACGCGTCACGAATTTACCGTTTCTTCAACGTTTACAACACAGGTGTACGTGAACAGCTCCATATATATGTATGTTTATAAGTATAACCACATTTCAACGCGAACTGGACTTCAAGTCGAAGACTGTAGAAACTCGATACGCCGTTATCGTCCCAAGCCGTTGGCAATGAACACGCAAACACCCAGGACGACGATGCATCATTTATTTTCAATCATTTGATTTCCCAGTATCGTCTTCCTGGACTGGTGTAATTGTCGTGCATTCTTTGCGAATGATCGTCAAGAAAAGTTTTCGCATTTCCGGCGTTGCTGACAATTGCTTTGAATAATAAAATACTTATTGTGTACTTGTATTCTCAACTCAATGAGATTCAAACGAGAGTCGGAGAAAAAGAACGAATCGTTAAATTAGCGATCAAAAGTCAGGCCTTACAAAAGTCTATGAATTGCACAAATTGTTTCGCTTACTATTGATCCGACAGCGCAAATTTATGCGGCATTTATTGCATATGTTATTGTTCGATCGGTCAAAACAATTCGAATCGAGATGACACGTGAGTTCTCTGATCGTGAAATCCATTAACGAGGTTGAGGTGTTAGCAGAAAAATGATGGAACCTCTTTGAATTCGATTGTACCCCGTAAATTGCAATGTAAAAAAATTTGGCTATGGGAATGGAGATATGTATCATGATTTTCTACAATAAAGGAATCTGGATGAATAAGCATGGTAACATTTTTACAGATTTTTTTGGATATTTATTTTAACAAAATAAATTGATTATTTTGACAAATACTTCAGTAACCGAAAATCCGGCTACGTCGCATACGAAGCGTATCAGAGCCCATACGCCGCGGCAGGAATGTCGAAAATGCATTATACCTAATTCATGGCGCTCAAGATTAAAATACATATGTAGGGATGGTTGAAATGAATTAAGCTTATATCGCTCGGAAAAACAACAATTTATTCATTATATATATATATATATACATACATATATTTTATACTCGTATATCTTCTAATAATATAATTCAATATCAATAAGGCGTTTCCTTGCACAATTTTGAGGTTAAGGTTCGCTACACCTTCATCAGCGTCAGTGTTGCGTTCAACAATCTTGCGTCTATTTGTCCCCAGTTAATTTGACTAGTTCTTTCATTTTATACTGCTCCAGTCACCCGTTTTCTTCTCCACGTAAATACTTTACCCCAATTTCTGCTGATCGTAATTTGGCTGTGTCACGAGTCAATCCGAGGTCAATCGGGTGCAATTCGAATTGCGCATACAGTGTACATAGCATGCGTACTCTCGATCTGAGTGGTCCTATGGCGGTTCTAATTGCACTTTAAGCGCTTAGAGCGCAATTTGGAATGCACCCCCATAGTTGAAATAACTGACCGTATGCGACGTTGCCAGATTGGAAAGCGGCTTAACTTTCGAAACGTACAATCCCTAACTTTTAGGTAAGAAAAGGAACGTAACTAAGTTACGCCTAGCTCGTCGCCAGAAAGAGAGAGGAATTTTCGTGCATTTTTCCTGGGCAAACGTATGGAGGTTTTCAAATTCCTTTTTCTTCACATTAAAGGTTTTAAGTATGTTTTACAATTTTTATATTGACAAATATTTATAAATGTGGTAGATACAATGAATTGTGGAGACCGCCGCGCCGTTTGAAAAACGTCTTTCGTGGTGACCACTGCTACTCGGAAAAAAATCATCCGAAATACAAAAATCAAACGCATTCAGTTTTTGCATGAAATTATCTAGTGCTTGGACGAAGGTGTTAATAAAATCTAGATTTTTGAACAAATGGCCGCAGTCAAAAGTAAACCTCTATTTTCGTTGATAAAAAAACTATGCATCGAAAAAAAACATTACGTCGCTCAAGCACTGCTTTTTGATATATAAAAGAAGCTTTTAGAATTTGAAGTTAATCGATGCAGTCTTTTTTGAGACATCGTGGTTACCGATTATGAAAAAGTTATTTCGAGAAAAACGTGCTCAAAGTTTGCTGGTTCGCGGAACCTACCTACAAACGCCTATAACTCCCTCAATTTTTAACGGATTGACTTGAAATTGTCATTAGGCCTAAAATTTCATCTAGGCGTAATCTCTTAAGAGTTTTCGGAACTTACCTCAAACTTGGTTTGCCCTTGAAGCATTCACAGTTGTTATCGAATTACTATGGGAGGAACTACACCTCTTAGATAATCACGAAGATGCTTACGCCGCATGAAAATGGAAAGGCTATTTTTTCATCGCATCGCTATGCACAGTGTCGTAGTTGTAGGAGAAATTACAATCAGAGAAGCGTTATTATGACACAAAGAACAATCTGGTGTTACAAGGGTCGAGGTACTTACGTGAATCAACGTTGCACATCAAGAACAAAAAGATTACGAGAGAAGGAAAGGGAGAAAAGGGAAACCTTAAGTTTTTTGTCTGTCTGAAAAAAAAATTCGGCTACGCCCCCGCATTAGCAGTAGCTGTTTGATGTTGCCGGAGAGTGGTTTCTGGCTGTTGGCCACGGGAGTATTTCCATTTCGACAATACTACTATTTTCTCGCACCACGTGACCCGCGTTCCGCTTCACACACGCACGCGTAACTCCGCTATCACATCCGATACGGAGTTCGAGGCTCAACAAACAAAAATAAGCAAAAAATATGAAAAAGGAGAGACGAAAGAACCTATCGGTGTAAGATCTGAACGAAGGAAGAAAGTCGTTAGCGTGATCATCCTAGTATAAGAATCCTAGAAGAGCCAATATTTGCTACAGATTCGATATTTCACAACGAAAAGAAAGGGAGGCGAGAAAAAAGGACCATGAGCGGAAAATCTTCGGCAAACACATAGCATATTAGCTTCAATATGGCCGGTTTTCACATATAAGTACAAACCACCGAATTCGTCAACGAATCTGACGTATTGTCGCCAAATCCCATCATCGATGATCGACGATTGCCATGGGCATTCATATCGAAGAACGTGGAAAAAATATTTATAAGCCGCCACGAAGAAAAATTAGTAATGGTATTATTGCGTGTAAATTGATATGCGGAGGCAAATATGTCTGGGCACGCGTGAGTGAGGAAGAGAAGGCAGGGTGAGAAGAGTATGTAATCTAGCAGGAATGCGGAATGAAATGGATCGAAGCTTGAGGCTCGAATCCAAGCTCGACTAAACACACACAGATATTCGACATTATGTGGACGGACAGTCCACATAGCAGCCTACAGTCCTCACACTCAACAATATGTAAATCTCAGCTTCTTTAAAATCTGGACGTTGGAGTTTGCACCCCTGCAAGGCAACGATTTTTTATTTATTCGTTTTTCATTTCTTTATTTCTATCTTTATTGAAAGCCTTTTTTTGCAAATTGCGGTCGTAAATCTTTAACAAGAATACGTAAAATCGTTTGAGTAATTTCAGCACCATAAATAAGCCAACAAAAAATTTGAGCTATTTAAAAGAATTTACTTTCGTTGCATTCTAAAGATGCAAACTTCAACGTCATTCAAAATCGTCTTTAGATGAATCTAAGCACATTCATGCAAAGGTGATTTCATTGAACGTCATGTCACCAAAAACCGAGCCGTTTGGAAAATGTTGAGGATACTCATCAGACGTGCTGATAGTTACATAGATATGTAACATCAACGTTACATAGATATAACGTATTTAAAATACCCTTGCCACGTATCCATAGATGTCTGTGCACGAGTAAAAGATGCCGCCACCACGGTCCTTTCATTGGACATTTCCTGAGCTTGCGTTCAACTCTGTCTTTACGTGCACCGTCATCGCGTTCGATCTTCTTGGTATTCTCTCCATACTCCCGTTTAGGCTGATACATGTGTTTAACTATCAACTTATTTACGTGGCACGATGCCGTTCTTTCTTTGCTCGCATTGCATACAATAAAATCTATAGCCTCACCCTATGAAAACTTGTACACATAGGACGGTGTACATTGTATATACAGTTTAGCAATAGGGTTTTGCATTGAATTACTCAGATTCGTGGGAGAAAGGATGCTGTGCGATTTATTTTTTCTTCAATTGCTTGCAAACGTCTGCGCAGAGATCCCATTCAAAAACAATTCCATCAGTCTCGTTGGAAACATCACGTGAATCAAAAGGAGATTATATTATAGTGGATTTTTGAAAACCATTGATTCTCAATAACGTTGATTAAGAAAACCAACTATAGCAGTTTTTTTTAAATAAGAGGAAAAGGTGATATTTATTTATCAAAAAAACAATTTTCACTGGTGTATTTAGAATATATATTGTTATATTTCCGGCGTTCCAACGTATACTCTTGCAAGTTTTTCCGTATTACCCTTCCCAATTGAACTCTTTCCGGTCACTCCCTACCCGCACTTCTCTAATCTAACTCAGCTTCTGTTGCATCCACAGCCATCTTAAGGCAGTACTCTAGTCTAGATAAATTTGGGCATTTTTCGGGCTTGACAAAAAAAAAACAAAAAATATTTTTAGTATCCATTTTTTTACAGTTTTTTTTATTGATGTTGCAAGAACTTACAAAAAGATGTTCGAGTGTCAAGATTTTCAAGAACTTAAAAAAAATGTTTGTGGAAAAGAAAATATTGAAAAAGTTATGGGCCTCTAGATGGCCGTGAAAAAAAGGTTCGGAGCAGTTGACATGATTCCAAAGCTCCCATTCATTTGAAACAGAAATAAAATAAAATGTTCTTGATCAATAAGAATGTCATTATGGCAGGTACCAGAAAGAAAAAAAATTGAATGGCGACTTTCTGAAAAAAAAGTTAATTTTTCATTCTTTTTTTCAAAGTTGTGAATCTTTTTAATATAAATAATAATAATATCACAATTCCCGACGTAGGAACGATAGAGGGATATATACTGACGGTCCATACTAAATTTGAAGTCAATCGGTTCAATAGAACTCGAGATTTTATGTCAACCAGGTTAAAAAAAGTAGTTTGGAGAAAAACGCGTTTAAAGTTTTGAGTAAAATTTCAGACAAACGCAACTATCTAAGTGGTATAATGGAAATTATGTTTTTGTAAAGCGCCTTCTTCTCTGCGAGCATTTCTAGCTCCCTTAGAATCTTCTTATTGCTCGTTTCGCGCTGGTGCAGCATCTCAATACGGTCACATCCAAATCGCTATAACGTTGTAAATATTGGAAATTTCGAAATTTCCTTTTGAGGGTATACTTTTAAGGGTCTATACTTTAAGAAAATACCAAAAAATCGATTTTTCCAAATTTCTAGACTACAATAGCGCTTCAAGCTACACTATAACGCAATTGCTAAGGGTAAGGGGAAACCGTGGAGAACTCGTACCGGTATAGACGGCCCCAAATTCTTCTGATTCTCTGGTACACAGACTTTTACTCGAGCATCTACACTAAGCTCCGGAAGTATAGGCCATCCGCTCACTGGTTGGTGCGCCAGCCGGTGCATGGCTAAACGGGCACCGCTCCGAGTATCGGCCGTGCACAACGCTGCTTAAGACCGTGCTACAGTATGCGTTCCCGTCGTTGCGGTGACAACGGACGCGTTTTAACCGGAGGACTACTACGCGAAACATTGCTGCGGTTTCAACGCAGTCAGTCTTGACCTGGTTTGAACAGCCAATGCGTTAAGAGGTTACGTGGGTTTCAAAGCCAAAAAAAGCATACTTTGTCTATTTTTTTTAAATATAATATACAAATTATTTTATTCAAAATGTTAAGCACATAAAAGAGCAACATTTCAACAATATTTAAAAAAAGGTTCATTTCAGCCGGTGGGACCTGGTTTCCGGAGACCCCTAAAAAAAGTGTCCTCGTGGTGGTCAGGATAACTCATGATAGCTTTATCTGAAATTAAAAAAAACCAATTTTTTTCTGTTAGTAGATAAGTATAGCTCGTGATGGAACGAAGGATTTTTTAAAATTGAAATTTGAATTTTTAGCATAGTTGTATGCAAAATAGTTCAATTTTTGGTACAATTTACACTACGTACCCAGATAGACAGTCATGATTATCACGGCGTGCATACTATTGGTGAAGCAAATTTTACAGCATATTGACTACATGTTGTGATGCAAAGCCATGAGCTCATTTAGTATCATGCATTTACAAAACACTTTGATCTTAATATGTCGTTTACAAATGCATCGTGCGTTTAGAGCACGTGGAACTCATATCGCTGTGATCAAGTGTCCGCAATTAATATCCGCAAATTTTACGTCATATTGAAGTCATGTGTAGACATTTTGATGTGTATTCACTATGGTAAATTCAATTGTTCTCATGAATTGTACTTAACATGAACACAATTTCGTTTACGTTGGTGAAGACATTCCATGAGCTCATTCAGTATCATGGAATTTAGATACATCGTGACTTAAATTTGTCGTTTCGAAATGCATCATCCATTGACTACAAGATGAACTCATAAGAGGGCAAATTTGAATTCTACAATGAATATTTGCAGATTGACGTGATATGGTAGTCATCCAATGAATTTTTTTGGTGTATTCACTGGGTTAGCACTGGTAGTAGACATGCCATGCAAGCAATATGACGGCGATATGCATATTTCTCAGTGATACACCCCATGAGCGCAATATGCCGGCAAAATGCATGTTTCTCAGTGATACATTGGATGACGGCGATATGCATGTTTCTCAGTGATACATTCGATGAGCGCAATATGACGGCGATATGCATGTTTCTCAGTGACACATTCGATGAACGCAATATGACGGCGATATGCATGTTTCTCAGTGATACATTCGATGAGCGCAATATGACGGCGGTATGCATGTTTTTCAGTAATACTTCCTATGTGCGCCATACGACGGCGATAGTAACTACGATACAAAGAAATAAAATTTCAATAAAAATTAATTTCTAAGAATTTGGTATTTTTTTTATTCAAATGGATGTATTATACCTTCTTAAAAAATTGAACATTTTTTCATCATTCCTTTTATTGCATCTGGATGTCTTTCTTACATCACTGAAATATTTAGCAAGGACATGAAGGTATTCATTTTATATGATACATGTAATAATAACTGCAGTCATTCGTTTATTTTTATCATCATCAAAAGCCTTGAAGTTGTAAAACTATAATAAGAATACGTAAAAACGTGTCAGTTATTTTTACTGCCTAAACGGGCAAAAAAAAATTCAGTAGTCAAAAAGAATTAATTTTCTTTGTAATACAACAATGCAAACTTCAACGTTTGCCCACTTATTGACATTTTTTAAAATGATAAAAGTAAGGAGCAAAAAAAAGGAAATTTACACAAGTGATAGGATGGTTAGGTAGGTAGCGCGCTCAGCTCTAGAATTAGAAGACGTAGGTTCGAAACCGAGGCTAGACAAAAACTTTAATGAGGGCAGAACACCTTTTAATCCAATTATCATATATGCATCAATATAAGTAAAGCATATAGAAACGAAAAAAATACTACCAGAATTTTTTATTCATAATTTGTAGACTCATTCATTTTTTCATTTCAGGCACAGATTCGGCAGCCTGTACAGTGTCGTAGTACGGGATACGCCCTCTAGCGTCCATATAAGCACAACAATTGGATCATGTCATGATGCCAATATGAGCTTCATATGAGCACTACAATTTTTTCACGCCGTGACACCCATATGAGCTGCAAATGAGCACAACGTAGTTACGTCACGTCGTGACGCTCATATGAGCTCCATATGAACACATCATTTACGTCACCCTGTGACACCAATATGAACCCTATGTGCACTCCCTTATTGTTGGATATTTGTGAGCCGATTTTGTTAGTGCTGATGAATTCACTGAATGCATACGCGTGTGAGAACAACTTTGGTTCAATTGCACATGTTATCCTGAATCGTCATGTGATGCAAATATGACTTGAAGGTGAGCACTCATAAGCGACACATAGCTGTGTTAATTTCTATGCATCATAGTTAATGCCCATATGATGCCAATATGAGCTAAATGTGTCTATCTGGGATGAAATTACAGATCGCGGACCAGCCACAAACTCCTCTTTTCTCCGGTAATATCGGACCCTATACCATAAACATTAAATGGATTTTATCTCGGTACCGACTCTGCTCTGACTTTAGCGCATAACACTATATCTAAATAAATATAAATATCTTCTATCCCTTGAAATTTTTTCCGTCTCCTTCCCGGAGGAAACATCCCAGATAGACACATTTAGCTCATAGTGGCATCATATGGGCATTATCTATGATGCATAGAAATTAACACACCTATGTGTCGCTTATGAGGACTCGCCTTCAAATCATATTTGCATCACATGACGATTCAGGATAACATATCCAATTGAAGCAAAGTTGTTCTCATACGAGTATGCATGCAGTGAATTCATCGGCACTAGCAGAATCGGCTCACGAATATCCAACAATAGGGGAGTGCATATGGGGCTCATATTGGTGTCACAGGGTGACGTAAATGATGTGTTCATATGGAACTCATATGAGCGTCACGACGTGACGTAACTACGTTGTGCTCATTTTCAGCTCATATGGGTGTCACGGCGTGAAAAAATTGTAGTGCTTATATGAAGCTCATATTGGCGTCATGACATGATACAATTGTTGTGCTTATCTGGACGCTAGAGGGCGTATCCCGTACTACGACACTGTACAGGCTGCCGAATCTGTGCCTGAAATGAAAAAATTAATGAGTCTACAAATTACGAATAAAAAAATTCTGGTAGTATTTTTTTTCTTTTCTATATGCTTTACTTATATTGCTGCATATATGATAATTGGATTAAAACGTGTTCTGCCTCATTAAAATTTTGTCTAGCCTCGGTTTCGAACCTACGTCTTCTAATTCTAGAGCTGAGCGCACTACCTACCTAACCATCCTATCAGTTGTGTAAATTTCCTTTTTTTCGCTCCTTATTTTTATCATTTAAAAAAATGTCAATAAGTGGGCAAACGTTGAAGTTTGCATTGTTGCATTACAACGAAAATTAATTCTTTTTGACTACTGAATTTTTTTGGCCCATTTAGGCAGTAAACATAACTGACGCGTTTTTACGTATTCTTATTATAATTTTATGACTTCAAGGCTTTTGATGATGATAAAAATAAACGAATGACTGCAGTTAATATTACATGTATCATATAAAATGAATACCTTGTTGTCCTTGCTAAATATTTTAGTGATGTAAGAAAGATATCCAGATGCATTAAAAGGAATGATGAAAAAATGTTCAATTTTTTAAGAAGGTATATCATACATCCATTTGAATAAAAAAAACACCAAATTCTTAGAAATCAATTTTTATTGAAATTTTATTTCTTTATATCGTAGTTACTATCGCCGTCGTATGGCACACATAGGAAGTATTACTGAAAAACATGCATATCGCCGTCATATTGCGCTCATCGAATGTATCACTGAGAAACATGCATATCGCCGTCATACAATGTATCACTGAGAAACATGCATTTTGCCGACATATTGCGCTCATGGGGTGTATCACTGAGAAATATGCATATCACCGTCATATTGCTTGCATGGTATGTCTACAACCAGTGCTAACCCAGTGAATACACCAAAAAAATTCATTGGATGACTACCATATCACGTCAATCTGCAAATATTCATTGTAGAATTCAAATTTGCCCTCTTATGAGTTCATCTTGTAGTTAATGGATGATGCATTTTGAAACGACAAATTTAAGTCACGATGTATCTCAAATCCATGGTACTGAACGAGCTCATGGAATGTCTTCACCAACGTAAACGAAATTGCGTTCATGTTAAGTACAATTAATGAGAACAATTGATCTTACCATAGTGAATACATACCAAAATATCTACACATGACTTCAATATGACGTAAAATTTGGGGATATTAATTGCGGCCACTTGATCACAGCGATATGAGTTCGACGTGCTCTAAACGCACGATGCATTTGTAAACGACATATTGATTGAGATCAACATGTTTTGTAAATGCATGATACTGAATGAGCTCATGGCTTTGCATCACAACATGTAGTCAATATGCTGTAAAATTTGCTTCACCAATAGTATGCACGCCGTGATAATCATGACTGTCTATCTGGGATCATTCTCAAGTACCGCGTTCCGGCGCGTGCTGACTCGCGCGCTCGTCTAACTGTATTTTCCTCCGAGAGTCACTCTCCCGCTTCGAATTGCTTATTCACGCGCCTCGCAACGCCAATTAAAACATGTCGATGCAAATAACGTAGTAAATAAAATTAACAAAAGGTAACAACAAAAAGAAAAAATAATAAATAAAAATAAAGCGAACTCGAGGGAGAGATATACGGAAAGATGTGTCCGTAAATTTTATTACTCTCTCTCTCTGTCTCTCCCTCTCATCGCACCGGTAGTGACATAATTGTATCGTCGAAAATCCAAATCGAGAGAAGGACATGTCCTCTTTGCCGCCTGCGCCAAAAGCGCCTTCGTTAACATCTCAATTTTGTCCCTAAATTCTCGTTCCAACTTTTCGAGGCCAAAGAAAAAACAAATATTTTCTTACCAAATGTTTCTGCATAGAAATTCTGCGGTGAAATTTGCATAGGCAACTATAATATTTTTCTTTTTCGTGTAACAAACGTGTTCCACAAATCTCACAAATGTGGACAGCTGGAGCAGAAAAGTAGTGTCGTGCAATTTCGTACATTCACCAAAGTAAAAAGGAACAAATTTGTTAGACTAATTTTTTTGTGAAATCGTCGCAAATATACCCAAATACATAATTCGTGGCTAAACGAAGTCAAAGAGTTGGTCAATCCCAACACGTTCTTAACGTAAAGTAAACGAGACTCTAATTCCGTATGTTTAGTGTCCAAAATACGTCATTAGAATTTTTTTCCAAAGACATCTTTTTTCACTCACGAAAATAAAGTCAAGAAGGATGAAAGAGCTCGTTTCAAATAATTTCAAATAATAATAAAATCGATATAAATATAACTAAACGAAGCAGCCACATATCACACTCCATTAGCACAGAAGGTTACTTCCCTTACAAAATGCTTTGAAAAATAACAATACGACGATTTTTTAAAACTGGTCTTGCCATGTTTGCCCTCAAATCTTACTTATAAAAATCAATCAGTTTCTGCGCCAATCATTTTTAATTTTTACTTTGTCATCGCTGCAGATATTGAAAGAAATATTACGGATGTTGTCTTGGAAGAATACACAAAAGGATCGATAGAAGTGTATAAGTACAACAGAATTGATTGTGGAATGTATACCATAGCCGATGTCACTTTATGTAAACCACATCGCTGGGTGACTTCAACTACGCGTATGCATAGTTTCGATACCATTTTAGATGTATAAAATGTGCCCACGTGCGCATCGAGAAATTGACGCCTACCTTATTCCCTTCAGAACTGTATATATATGTTGGGTGAACATATATGTTTAAAAAAAACAAGAACCCGTCACTGTTGTACGTCGAAGAGGTATTATTTATTTATGATCCTTTACAATATTGTATTCTTCGTGAAATCGTAATAACGTGGATTGATGATACGTTGAGATGGTAGACTCTGGATTCTTCTTGATATTTCTCGGTATTTCGTTATTCACGCCAGGAACAATCGAACAGGTATACTAGCGCAATGAAACGCTTCACTGACAACAATGCGTTCAAGTAAACGTGGAGACTATCAAAGTGCCTGCGTCTGATTGATTGTTGATTAATGACTGAGTCGAGCTTGGTCGAGACCGGCTTTTATATAATTATGTTTGCGTCTCTCGAAACGTTCGAGATCTTACCCGTTTCATATGATTGCGCATCTTAAAGAAATAATGCATCATATTAAGATTGCTCGAGGCTCTCTGATTCATTCGACTACGCAGTCTGTCATTCAAAAAAAAATTAGCTGTCGCTCGGAGTTCTTATCTAAAGGCGAAAGTGTCAAATTTCACCCGTTACAATATATATATATATATATATATATATATTAATACATACAAATGAACTCGGTACCCCATTATGCAGCTCATGCAAAACATATAACGTTCGACGTCCAGGTTAAAACGTAATGCCGACGCCGTAACTACTGGGATTGAAGCCCCCATTACGTGGCCATATACACTGAGAAGGCCGGTCTGTTGGGCGCCGTATAGAAAATGCAATGGGCGCTCGAGTGGGCGGGAAAATTCGCACTGTTACATCGCAGTAAACATCTTACGAGTGCATATTGCGCATTTAGAGAAAAAAAACCCAAAGGTAACGAGAGAGTGAGTTAGGAACTCTAACGGATAGCAAAACATTAGTGTTCCGATGATGAACGACATAAGTGGTATAAATTGCTGTAAATCAAGTGGCTAAAAACGTAGTACCGCTTCCCATCGCTATCGTATATTCTTGCAGTCATAATGTAAGTCAAGTTTTTGTGCCCGGAAAATTTGCCCAGCTTCGTCAATATATTTACGTAGATTGTACTTGGGGTTTTATTATTACACCGCTTCCAATTTTATTTAAAGCACAACAGATAATTTCGCAAGAAGATTGAAATTTCAAAGGGATTCATTTAATTGGATGAGACTCTCCTAAATATTTTGCGAAACTATTGGTTTCATCGTGCGGAAAAATGAACCAAATAATGACTTGACGCTTTTTTTTGGGCTTTTTCAACGGCTTTGGCTTTGTTTTTTTCCGGTGAGCAGTTGTGAATGAATGTTCTCATAACCCATGAATGAAGTGGATTGACACTGCGTCGTCTCGAATCCCGGCTTGAAAACCAGGACCTCGTACCGTGGACATTTTTTTGCGGTGTGAACGCCTTCAAGAGCGCATAAATCAACGCTTGGAAAGATTGTAAATGCGTAAGACAGACGACGGGGAATGAGGAACGAGACGAGTTTAAGAACCAGAGACGAGTTTAAGAACCAGAGACATGCACAAGTGCTCAAGCGATGGCATGTGCTCTCGGTGCAGCTACAGATAACTTGAAACGACCTTCCCTATTCGACACCATCGACCTGTTCGTCTATAAAATCACTCTGGCCTCCAATCAACGAGATCCTCCGAGCATCAACCGGATGTATGACGTAGATATCAATTTCTGCTCCCCCCCCCCCAATAATGGATTTTTTCCCCGTTAACTATAACTTATACGGATTCGATGAGCTCCGATTTTGAAGTTGTTTTCATTCCATCATCATAACCAGCAACATTAATGAAAA
>CAWVQM010000017.1:0-18465 GCA_963932345.1 Ophion ventricosus | reverse complement strand
CTCTTCCTCTCTCTTACTCTCTCTTTCTCTCTTTCTCCCTTTTTCTCTGCGCCCAAAGTTACTACGTGACGACTGGAATTGCGCGAATTGTGAAATTATCGCTCTTTTGGATGAACTACCGAGATTAATTAAATACGAGCCTGACAAAACGAGTATATGACGGCCTCTACACATTCGCAACAACAGAACAAAAAAGAGGAACCCTTTTTTCGGCTTTTTTTTTCTTTACACGGGAAAAAAGTGCCTGTGAGTGACTGACGCTGAAACGTATCTCTTTCCGACTGATTGCAAAATTCTACCTGCGTTGGGCGGAATGCAAGTGAACTAAACGAGTGAATGAATTTGCATCCGTGATGAAAATTGATAAGTTCAAAATTATTCGTATCAAAAACTCGACCCGTTTGTTCCATAAGACATAACCAGCATTATTATTATTATTATTATTATTGTTACTATTATCCTTATCATCGTTATCAAAATAACGATAATAATAGTGGTATCGTTATAATCAGTATTGATATTACACAATTGTTATTTTTCCGTATTTACATTCATCGACAAATCTTGCAGTGATAATTATTATATTTTCCTCGACGATAATCATTGCTGTGATAACAATAATAGTAATGACATTATCACAATACTTGTTATCGGCTTAATTTTTATTGGTTTTAAAATTGTTATTGTTTATTATTTTTATTGGTATCACTGGGTCTATGACTACAATTGTTATTCAAATTATTTACTATTCATCTAGACATTATTTTGTACGATTTTTTTTAACTTTTACAGTTTTTTTTTACATTTATTATTTACCCAGACATTATCTTTTTTTTCCTTTTTGTTTTTTGTTTGGGTTATAACTTTTTAAAATTATTATTCCTTGTTCTTGTATTACTAGTGCTTTTATTATTTATCATTCATTATTGCCGTTATAAATGTTACAACCATCATTATTATCACCCGAGTAATTTTGAGATGACACTGATATTATTGTTATTATTTCCAATGAAAATAACAATCGTCATAATTATTAGTATTTATATTGTAATTATTATTATTGTCATTCCAATTGTTACGATTGATATGCTGATTATCGACGTTTTCGTAATTCACGACTGATTGGCCTCAAGTATCTTTGCAATTATGCTTCTCGTATGGCAATCGTGCACCGTCCACTTTCACCATTCGCAACGCGACAAAACGCGCGAGCCAATATATCACAAGCGCGGTTGGAATAGTGAGACAACGAGTGTATATCTATTTTTCAACCTATCACGAGCGTACAGACGCATGAATATATCGGAAATAATGCACGTAATATGTACTCTCGTTCAATATACAGTGGACTCCCTTTGATATTCGGATACCGCTTGTTTTTCACGCTTTTCTTTTTTTTACCAAAGAGTAAACACTTCTTCTAATTGTCAGAAACATACGGTTTATTCGTGAGATTGAAGTTTGCATCGTTGGAACACAAATGATATCGGGAAATTGGCAGTTTATTAAACTTTAGTGAGAGTACAGTAGCGCACAACACGAGGCGATATACTCATGAACTTACACAGTCAAAAAAAAAAAATTAATTTAAATAGGATCTATCTACATCAAATAGTTTTTTTTCCTTGTCTCGCGGCCTATTACGACCCTATCTGTTTCACATATTTTTTTTGTTGTTCAATTATTCCGCTTAAATATGAAATATATTCAAATTAAACAAATATTAGATTTAAATTAAATAAATAAAGATAAAACACGATCGCACGAATACGAGAAAGTAATGTAGGCTCATGACATAAAAGAGCGGTGAAAAAATGTTAAATTTTTTTTTTTCACTATGCTGCTATTTGAAAAAAAAAAGGAAGGTATCGTCCTGCCTCTTATTAAGAGGCGCGACTATTTATGCATAGAAATAATAAGCATTTTTCTCAACTGCAGAATGTTAGATGAGTCTTCAAATGAAAACAAAGCCATGAGACTTTTGAGAGACTGAATCGTGTACAATTTTTCCGTCTGTCTCGTTTTGTCTCACACTACCAGAGGAAACCAAATCACATCTTTATTAGGAATAAATAAAATATTTCGTTATCAGACGATATTGAATCTTCATTTGAATGAATAAATATATTTAAAATAAATGTTAATAGTGGAATGCAACAGGAAAAAAATTGATTTCTCGAAAAATCTAATTAATTAAAATAAAAAAAAATCAAATAGACGCATCGAGTTGACATACAAAAGAGGGTAATTATATAGTTTAGTGACTTTTCCTGAAAATGGCCTCCGATTGATTTTTTTTTTTCGCGATTTATCGCTTTTTCGTCATGTAAATAATGATGTTATGTTGGGGGGAGACGGTTTTTTAGGTTCCAGATTTTTTTTACGAAAAAAAAAACAAAATACATTTGAAAAAATTGTAAAAATTTGGGAATTTCAGGGCTTTTACTTTTTTTTTTTAGCGATTATTCGTTACAGTGGTACATAATTGGTCATATTTTCCACGTTCGATGATGCAATAATTGAAAGAAATGCGTGAAAAGGAATGCTCGATCGAACCTCACGCCAAACACGCTCGATATTTTGCGCTCCGGTGTCAGGATCAAGAAAATTATACGAATGATTCACAGATAAGTGTCTGAATCCTTCGAAATTTGAAATCCCAAGAAATTTCAAATTATGAAAATTCATTTTTTACTTAAAAAAAACAATTCGTAGTTTGAAAACATGGGTTCCAAAAATTGCAAAAAAAATAATTTTAGCGCCATATTTAGGACAAGTCACTAAACTATATAATTACCGTTTTTTTTTTTTTTTTTTTTTTGCGAATTCGAAGGTTACGACATCAGGCCGACGATCGAGGGTTCGTTCGGTGGTCAATCGAGAAGGCAATGAAATTTAGGAAATGAAATCCTTGATACATGGGGGGGAGGGACTTACCGTTTCGGACGTTTCTTCCTTAAGCGTTAAATCGCGGCACCGGCTCTCTTCTCCTGCTCTTCCAATCGCGCGCCCTCCTTCCCCACATTGACAGTCGCTCGTTACTGACACTCGAACTAGTCGACAACACGTGTAACTTCGCGGTTCGAAAAGTTCCCGGCCTCCCGCCGCCCTCCCAAGACCCAAAAGAGGAAAAGAGCGAGAAAAAAAATAAAAGAAATGGCAAAACCGGAAGTGATCGCTCGAGATATAAAAGAAGAAGAAGCAAGAAGAAAAAAAACGCCCTCGTTGACTTTGTTCCCGCGCGTGTGTTGTCCACGTTGACGGTGGACTCCGGTCCTGGAAGAGTCGTGTACGCGGACAAACATCGGACCAGTAACTGCGATACGTCGAGCAATGAAGGTTCACCCCCGAAGCGTTGCTCTTCCGGCCCCTCCGCCCCCGCTCTCCCCCCACCCTTGTCCCTGGCGAGGAATCGCCGCTTCCTCCCCCCCCGCCCCTCCTCCCGCGTTCCGCTCGTCTACATACGCATGCGTCGTCTATTTCAGCGCCGAAACGGAAACCTTTTAACCCCCCACCCAACCCCCCCGACCATCCTGGGCGACCAACCACCTGCCTCCCACCACCGAGCTCCCACTAACTTCGAAACTCACCCTCTCGCTATTTCTCTCTTTCGTTCCATCTTCGCTTTTTTTCTCCTGCCATTGGGAAGCCAAAGGATTTATCCAGGTGTATTAATAAAAAAGTCGCCCTCCCACTGTTCCTTCTACCTGTGCGCATCCCTATACTTTTCCCAACCCCACCCCCACAACCCATTAATGGCTCGGAGTCAAAGGCCACGAGAAGAAAGTCAAAGTCGGCTCGAACACGCCCAAACGAAACAGCAAACAATCTCAAACAAGATTAAGAATAAACGGATCAAAATCCAAACAAGGTCACATAAACTTTAACAAACAAAGCCTCGCAAAACAAACGAACTTCGATTAGTCCAAAAAAAAAAATCGAACAACGTTAAACAAGATTGAAAAAAAAAAAATCTCGCACGAATCCAAACTACCCTAAACAAACACAAACAAAAATCCCCCATAAGCACGAAGAAAAAAAACAAACGGGCTCCAAACAAATTCTAATAAACGTACCTCAATAAACCCAAACAACTTCCCAGCCTAAATCAAAGAGACCCAAAATAAACTTAGACAAATGTGAATAAGTGAAAACAAACCCCAACAAGGCCGAATGAACGCAAACAATCGAAAACCGTACGCAAACAAGCCCAAATGAGCCCGAACAAACCAAAACAAGCCAAAAAGAAATCCGAGCAAACCCGAACAAGGTCAAATGAATCCAAACAGTCCAAAACCGAACCCAAACAAAGGCCAAATGAGCCCGAACAAATCAAAACAAGCCAAAAATAAATCCGAGCAAATCCGAACACGGCCGAATGAAAAAAAAAAAAACCTCGAACAAGCCCAAACACACGTGCGTCATACAACAAGCTAATATCGAATGAGCTTCAACACACAGCGGACTTTCGTAAGTTGGCAGCGTCTCAAGCGACGAGACTTGAAGATGTAATAAATGTAATAGCCGCGCTCGCGGCCGATAGGAATTCGAAGGGGGGCTCGGAAGCGCGCGCTTCACAGGCGCGATCAAGCCCAAAAGAGAGAAAGAGAGAGTGAGAGAGAGAAAGAGAGAGAGAGAGAGAGAGAGAGAGAGAGAGAGCCAGAGAAAGTGAGATCGAGAGAGGGAGAAGAGAGAGAGAGAGTGAGAGAGAGAGAGAGAGAGAGAGAGAGAGAGAGAGGAGGAGGAGGCACGTACAGGATGCGCGTGCGCCAACCGGCTTAAAACGTGGGGGTGCACGGGGGGTGAGTCAGTCAGGCCGCAGCGCGCGCTCAGAAAAGTACCCTTGCGTACGGTACCGCTGCAGGATACCGCCGGCCCACGGCACGGGAGCAGCGTACACACAGTACCGGCACACGGTGCAACGGCGGGGTGGCGCGGTCCGGCTCTTTTTTTTCACCCTTCTCACGTTTTTTTTTTGCTTTTTTCTCGTCTTTCTTTCATTCTCGCTCGCGAATCCTTGCGCGGTGCCCTTTCTCACTGTACTTTGCACTGTACACGCATACGCATACACACATTTATACATATCTATATTTATACATTTGTATATATATATGTGTGTGTGTGTACACGCGCGCACACACACGCCCACGCACACACATGCACACACACACGCACGCACACACACACACACACACACACACACACACACACACACACACACACACACATGCATGCATATATATATATATATTCATGCGTACATATGTGAAATACAATTTTACTTTTCACGTTTTGTTGCAACATTCAAATATTTATTTATAAACGTGCAAGGAAGCTTCTAACAAATAAAATCGTTCTTATTATTTCCCATTACCCGAAGAAGAATTAAAATTGTTTTATGACCGATAAATATTTGTTGTAATTTAATAAATAAATTTTCAAGATTACACTAAAAAGTGATCTTCAAATTTATTTATAAAAGTACGAGGAATATTTATTGGTCATAAAATAGTTTTCATTCTTCTTCGGGTAATGGGGAATAATAAAAGTAATTTTTTTTGTTGAAATCTTTATTGCATTTTCATCAATAAATATTTTTACTTTGCATCAGAAAGCCTGAAGTTAAATTGTATCCCATATATATATATATATGTGTGAATACACACACACACACACACACACACACACACACACACACACACACACACACACACACACACACACACACATGTATATATATATATTGGGTGTACGAATTAATTTCATGATTTTTCTACTAAATTTCGAAATGTCTTTGTAAAAAAATACAAATATTTCGATCAATAAAGTAATCTCCATCATTCTCGCCCAGCTCCAATATAATTAAGACTGCTTTATTGATCGAAATTATCCTTCGATTTTTATAAACGAAATTATAACTTCGCATAAAAATGCAGTGTTAAAAATTCGTCTATAAAAGTAAACGAAACATTTTGATGAATAAAATCGTCTCAGTTATACTTGAGCTCGTCGAAAATGATCGAGACGACTTTATTGATCGAAATTTTTGTATTTTTTTGACAAACATATTGTAGAATTCAAAAACGAATTGTTAACTTTGTATAAAAATGCAACGTTGAAAATTCGTTTGTAAAAGTAGAAGAAACATTTCGATCAATAAAACAGTCTTAATTATATTTGAGCTAATCGAGAATTATCGAGACTACTTTATTACCAAGGAATTCATTTCTACACTCAATAAATAAATAAATTTATATATATATATATGCGTACGCGTATTGACCTCAGTTCTATCTCACAACAGTTCGCCCCGACAAGGGATACAAGTCGATTTTGGTCCGGCACGCACGAGCTCCATACGGACGTCTCGTACGAGTGACGAACGAACACGAGCCCTTATTGCACACGGGCTCTCGTATCGCCGGACTGCTGACCCCGTCTCCGTTGTTCCGTTGCCTCGAGAAAAAAAAAAAAAAAAAAAAAGTGTTTCCAAAGTCTCTCGGTAATCGCGACGACCGGCGCTATCAATTGCCGCGAAGCGTCGTCGCTGAAACGCGCCACTCGTGGGTACATAATCGCTCCTACGACGGAGACACTTGGCCGCGCGCTAGAGTGTCTATCGTGCGCGATACAGCCGAAACTCCGCTTCGCGTACACATACGTAAATATGTATATAAGATTGCATTGCAATGCAAGAAGGGAGGAATTCACGGGTACCGAACGAATAGATCCCAAGGATTCGGAGAGTCACGAATCCTCGTTCTGGAAAGTTTCGCGGAAAGTGCGAGAATCCGCGAGTGAAATTATGTGAGGAGGGAGAGAGATAGAGATAGAGAGAGAGAGAGAGAGAGAGAGAGAGAGAGAGAGAGGAAGAGAGACAGAAAGAGACAGAGAACGAGCGAGAGAGAAAGGGTTGCCCAAAGGGAATGAGGTTAACTCGCGAACGATTGCAGTGTGTGGTTACAACGATTGATTTATAAACGCAAAGTTGCAACGATCCCTGGCATTCTCCTACGTGTTACGCGATTATCTCGATCGCAACCCTCTCGAAAAGCTCCACCTCCTCTACAACCCCCCCCCCCCCCCCCCCTCCCTCTCTTCTCCACTAACCCACGAGTGTTCGAGTGCAAACGCGTCAGAGTTATCGCGATGTGGCCCGAATTATTGGCCGATGGGATAACATTCTCGTAGATAGACGGGAGGGCCGGACTAAAAAAAAAAAAAAAAGCCAAAATGTGGAGCGTGTCTCAAAACGCGGGAATCCTCAAACCGTTTCGGTCCCTCTCGTCCTGAGGGGGTGAAAAAATTGCGCGAAAGAGTGACAAAGCTTCGCTTTGAGCAATCGAGAAAAAAAGTTCATTAAAAAAAATTACAAAAAAGAAAACAAAATGTGTTTCGAGACTGAAAACTCGTGAATTCTCAAATGCCGTCTCAAGGGGATGAAAAATTTGTGCGAGTGACGAAGCGTCGCTCTGAGTGATCGAACAAAAATTAAAGAAACAAAAAAAAAACGATATGTGTTTCGAGACTCAAAATTTGTGAATCCTGAAATCCTTCTGAAATTTGTGATTCGACTTGTGCGAAGGGAGTGGCGGGGGTGAAACCGAAATTTCCAACTGACCCACGGAAACTTTGCGAGACACGAACACACACACACATACGGTGAAAATATGGAATGGTCGTGGAATCATAGAAAGAAAACTCATCGTTCTTCGACTAGGATGATTCTGCATTGAAGTTTTTTTTTTCTTTTTTTTTTTTTTGCACCGCCGATCTTCAACTTCGTCCACGACTTTGACGTTCAAACCACTGGATTGGATACTTCGATATTGCTGGTTCTTTTTTTTTTGTTGAGGGGTGCGTCGGCGGGAGGGGGGGGATATTGTGATTGAGGGTCGAACGTGTGTTAGTGTTGGAATTGTGCTGCGGCGGTGTGACGAGGAAAGGGAGAGTGTGGGAGAGCGAGAGAGAAAAAGGGGGGGGGGGGATAAAAAGAGGACGAGAGCGTAAATTGCCTTTTTAATAGTCCTGCCATTATTATAATCTGAAAAATGACTGACGTCAATATAGAGGGCTACTTGTTATCGGTCACGATCCCGTGAAAGGGTTGTTGGACATTTTTCCCACGGTCAAAAATAATACAGCTTTGTCAAAAAGTAAACCATTTTTGAGATACTGTTATTTTTCATTTTTTTTGCCTATCGTTCGCTTTGAAAAAAAATTATAATATCTCAAAAATAGTTTACTTTTGCTCAAAGCATTATTGGATTAATCGATAGCGGAAAATATGTCTTGCAACTCTTTCGCGGGATCGTGACCAATAACCAGTATCGAAGGATCAAGAAAAAGTCTAAAATTTTTTAGCGATTTTTAACAAGCTGCCACTTATCGTAAAATAGTCGTAGAATAATAAAGAAAAAAGCAAATCAAAGCTCGGAATCTCTGGCTTTGAGTGCCAGCATTAAAGAGACTGAAAATTAAGATTGAAAAAAAAAACCAAATATATCCTTAGCCTGTCGATTATTGACAAAGTAATCACGAGAGTTATGTGAAAAATCGTAAAAACGCAATTTGTTGAAACGACTTTCTCAAATCGAAAAAAAAAATTCACCAAAAAAACAGTGCAAACAACTTACAGAGGCTACGTTGACGTTTCCAAAACCATACTTTAATTTCTTGTACGATCATTAGTACACGAGTTATGAGTTGTAAAAGTCAAAAGTGTCATTTTGGCTTTGACAACTGATAACTCGGAGGCAAATCATCGTAAAGAGGTCAACAAAAACTCAAATTGAAGGGGAAGAATCAACCTAAAAAAAGCTTCCTGATGGAATTTCAAGAAAAAAAAGTTTATTCAGGTTCATGGACGTTTCGAAAGTCGAGCAAAAGTTTGGAAACTTTCCTCCGATTTTTTAATAATTTCTCAAAAACTCGTCATTATTTAGCATTTTGAATGCTCGGACTAAAAACTAGAGACTTCAAGCTTTAATTTGCTTTTTTTCTCGTTGTTCTACGACCATTTTTCGCCAAGTTGCAGCCCGTTGAAAATCACTTAAAAAATTTGGACTTTTTCTTGATCCTTTAATTTTTGTGCCTAGTGCACGTACGATATATACAGGGTGTCTCTCGTGAACCGATTTCCTCGAATATCTCCGAAACCGACAACGCTACGAAAAAAAGGTTTCCAACAAAAGTTGACTAGCTTCCAAAGCCCCATCATCCGGTCCAAGTAATTTTTCTCTCCACGGCCCCCTAGAGGGTCAAACGAAGGTCATTGTTGTTTCTTCGCTCAAATTGAGTCATACGCCTTTCAATGTAAAAAATCGGCGCAGTACATGCGTGCAGGCGACAACGAGTTGCGTAGATTGGTGGACAAAAAAATATACGCTAGCATTGAAAAAAGAAAGTTGACCTTCGTAGGTCCTCCACTCTTGCGTACAGAAAAAAATTACTTGGACCAGTCGATGCGCACGGCAAAACCATTTAACTTTTGTCCCAACTTATTTTCCCCATCATCAATCGTTTCGAAGATGTTCGAGTGGAACCGTTCGAACGGGCCACCCTGTATACACGGCGAATCCGCGCCAACCCTAACACAACAAATTTTCATATCAAAGGTTCACAAGGTCGGCAAAACAAAAATGTGAAAAATTCTTTGCCCCGATATAAATCTGCGCCTCCGTATAACGGGTGTCACGATAATAAAGGATCGCGAGAGCGACTTCGTTGACAAGTTTTTCTCGCTGCGATCGACAGCCAAAGACTAAGAAGAGAAGAAAACAAGAGAATAAAAAAAAGTGCTACTGTTTTTTTGCGTGCCTCACTGACACTCGTGAATTTCTGTTGTTTTTTTTCACGTAGGTCGAAAGGGACACGAGCGCGTGGGTGGATTGACGAGGGCGAGCGAGCGAACGATAAAGAGACGCTGCGAAGGACAGAGGGAGAGTGTTGGGTGGTCAATATGACTCCCATCTTTCTCGTCCTGTTGGTGGCGATCGACACGATTGTCGCGCAGGATCATCGTGGTGAGTAAACGTCCGAAAAATTTGCTACGAACGTGAAAGGTACACGACGCTGCTGTCCGGTGTAACGAGAAATGGAGAAAAAGAGGGAAAAAAATCGAACGGAGCAAAGCTCGACATCGACGAAAAGACGAAAACAAAACAACAAAAAAAAAAAAAGAAGTTAACGAGTGCCGACCGGAAGTCGTTGCTCGCGAGAGACTCCAGCGTGGAACGAACTCGAATCTTTTTTTTTTTTTTCTAGTGTTAATACTGGAGAGAGAGACGATAAGAACGAGCCCGCGATCTCGGATCTTCGTCGGAATTTTTTTATTTTTTAGTTCTCATCGACTCCTGCCGAGGCAATTTTACCGGAGAATGTTGAAGGACACGCGGTTTTCTTTCTTGTTGCGCCTTTGAACCCGGGCTTAAGGCCGATAAAGAGTTCACGAAGTTTTCGCGCGTTTCGGTGCATCGTTTCCATGGAGAAGAAGAAGAAAAAAAAATCGCTTGTGGTAGAGTCTCGGCTATTTGATACAATTTCATGAGGAGTATCGTGTAAATCGACCTGGAATTTTAATTATAATGAACGTTCTCAATTAACGTCATATCGAGTTATACATTTTTGTACTATTTTTTTTTAAGTTATTTTATCGTTTATACTGTAGATATATTTTTTTAATTATATGCTCACTTACACACACATTTTTACCGTGAAATTCACGACAAAAATTACTTTTTAATTCTCTCCGTGTAACATTCTGCAGTTGAGAAAAATCTTTTTATACATAAATAGTCGTGCCTGTTAATAAAATGCACATCCATGCCTTTCTTATTTTTTCCAAATAACAGCCTTGTTAGTGAAAAAAAAAACTAATTTCTTTTTTTACTACACTTTTATGTCATGAACCTATTCACGTATTCATGCGATATATCGTGTTTCATCTTTATTTAATTTCAATCTAATCTTTATTTAATTTGAATATATTTGATAAAAAGAATAGCTTTAAAAAATAAGATAAAATATTTGAAACAAATAGGGTCATAGTTGGCCGTGGGACAAGGAAAAAACCTATTCTATTCAAATAGATCCTATTTAAATTAATGTCTTTTGTCAGTGTATTATTATCAATTTTCGATAAACTTCGATCAATCAGCCAATCAGCGTATTTGCAAGAAATATCTACTCTTAAATTCCACACGCTGCTTTATTAACGAACTCTTCCAAATTGTCCACACTTTCATACACTTTGTGAATTTATTTGGAGTTTGGTTCTCGATAATACTCTTCGATACTCTTAGTCTCGATAAACGGCGCATTGAAACTCGCGATAATATCGCATCAGTCCTCATATCGGCCTTTTCGTACCGTCGTCAATGAAAAAAAAAAAGGAAAGGCAAAAAAAAAGACATCACTATCCTTCAACGTTATTCGGCGGAACCCTCGTCAGAGGGCGATAGAATTTTTCCCCTATTTCTTTTTTTTTCTTTCCATCAATATTCCTTATGACATCGTTTGAAAGGTCGAAAGAAATTCATAGGACGGGGCGCGTTGATTCCTCGATGAACTGAATGAATCGCGGTTCAGTGTCGTGTCGCGTTTACTACGCGTATATATATGTATATATATATATATATATATATATATATATATGAATATATACGTATATAGGATATAGAACCTACGAGCAAAGGCGTCGATGATCGAGGAAAAAAATGTCGGAAAGACCGGACCACAGCTCGCACCATCGAAGGGCGTAATAAAGTAGTATACGTATAATCGATTTATATCAACGAAAATGCTCTCTCCCATACTGTCCCATTGATAAAACTCCTTGGTGCAAAGTTACCCGAAACATATTCACATATATACACTTCACAGGATAATAATATATACCTATGCACATAAGAAGATGAACTGAAAACAAATTATAATTTCGATATAATTATAATAAGCGCTTGTCATTGATCGAGAGCGTTTTATGAATCAAAATGCTTCGTTGGCTTTTTTAAAATAAAAGTTTGTTTATAAAAAAAAGGTGAGATAATTTATCGATCGAAGTTATTTATCAAATATCACTTATCAGTTTCATTAAAATCGTTATTGGAATTTTGTAAATAAACGTTTGTTTATTATTTGTAAACTTATTCATAAAAATCTGAGAACTATTTCAATTGGCATAACTGTATGCATCGATTGTAGGAGCTAATTCGAATTATATCATCAATTATAGACGTTGAATTATAATTGTATAATCGAAAATAATGATGTATGGCATTGTTTTGCAGAATTAAATTATTCATTTACTGATGGTAAATTTTGAATTATTCAAGTGAAGAATTTTTTGAAGAAAAGAAGAAATTTATTTCTACACAACATATTATATATATTTATTTATGTATATATATATATATATAAATATTTATCAAGTGTATTAATTGTTTCTCAGTTTTCTGTAAACTTTAACTTTACAAGAAAAAGCGAAGAAACGAATTAGAAGAATGAATTAAACGAAATTAAATTAATATAAGAGTATGTAAGAATTAAATAAAAATAATATATTCAATTAATTGATTATTCGTGTGTATGGATTTATGAATTTATAATTATATATATATTTATCCACTTTCGTATATGAATTCATGGATTTTTATATGAATTTTTATGTATATGTATACGTATAATAAATAAATTTATGTATAAGAATTTATTCGTATACGATTTCGTATATGAATTCATGGGTGCAAAAATAATAAATTAATTTCATTGATTATTTTTATTGAATTTTTCAATATTATTATAAAACGTTTAACGTCATTTAGTAAATTGTGTAATATAATTTCTTCGTTTTTTCTTGTAAAGTTCAACATTTATTTATAAAAAAAAAACAAGAAAAAATGTTATCAGTAAAATAACTCAAAAATTAAATGTTAAATTAATCAAATAATTTGAAATGTTTATTTTTAATTATTATAAATTTAAGTTAAATTCGAATTTTTATAATAACCCCTCAAATACGTTGCCAAATAAAATATATATAGATATATAAATAGTGAGGTCAAGTAATTAAAATTTTGAAGAATTATCATAAAAAATGCATTTTCATCAAATTTATAAAAATTTAACATAAATTTGTAATAATTGAAAATTGAAATTATAAATTATTTCATCGATCAAATGTTTTCTCATACTTTCATAAATCAAAGTTGAACTTTGCGAGAAAAAAAGAAGAAATTAATTTTCCCCAATTTCGTAAATGACGTCAAATTTTTATAGCAATATAAAAAAATTACAATAAAATAATTTTATTGATTCATTATTTGTATGTTTATATCCAATTAAGTTATATATCAATATATATATATATTGGCGAAAATAATTCGATATTAGGATGTTACGCATACGTCGTATCAGAGAATCTCCGGACGGATCCCTCACCATCCGCAGCGATCAGGAAAACCCATTTATTGACCCATTATCATCCTCCCATTATGTAGTCGCGCATTAAATCTCCCTCTCCCCTCGGTACTCACCCCCTCTCGCATCTCGTCCCTCTGCTCGCCGTCAACCTCCCCCCCTCCTCCCTCCCTCCGCCCCCGCCCCGACCGAGCCCCGCGCCCCTGGCGTTGAGCCTTATTACGCCAGCTTCATCCTCATAACGATGATGTATTCTCGGAATTTCAGTTAGTTAATTACGTTGTACTCCGCGAATAATAATCCTAATTCCGCGGTCGGGGGATATTCGGCCTCTGGGATTAGGCCGGTGCCTGGAATAATGCCGCTCCGTACCGAGTGGCGCTGAGGAGGAGCCGCGCAGTTAACATCGTCGGCTTCGTCGTATTCGCCCTATAACTGGACACGGTATTGCTTATCACGCTGCCCGTTGGCGGCGCGCACAGCCATGCACATGGTGTCCCGTTTTTTTGTCGAGAAATCGAATTCGGCAAGAGAAAAGAAAATGAAAAAAAAACGCTGAGACACGTGGCGATCAGTTTGAAAGGAGGAACGAAATGGCGAGATCACTTTTTTATTAAGTCCACGTTTTCAACGTTATTTCAAGGTAAACTTTGTTTTTTCAATGGAAACCTATATTTTTCACGGCGGCATTTTGTTCCACGCGAAAAAAACGATTACTTTTGCGCGAAACATTTTTTCATTTGGCTATTATTTTCGGACATTTGAAAAAATGTTTTTTTGTGATTGAAAAACAAAAGTTATGACCAGATGGAAAAATGTTTCGGACAAAAGTTGCCTGCTTTTTTACGTGGAATAAGATGCCGCTTCGAAAAATATAGGTTTCCATTGATAAACAAAAGTTGACCTTGAAATAACCTTGAAAAAGTTGGCTTAAAAAAAAAGCTATCTTGCCGTTTTTTTACTCGCACGAATCTATTCGACACGAGTCTCGGCGTTTTTCCATTCGCTTCGCCGTTCTCGAGTTATTTCGATGCTTACAAACGGGACACCCGGTATTTCGAACGCGCGTCTAATCGCAACGAAACGCCGCGCGTTCGTTGCGATCGGATAATTTCCTATCTCTCCGGTACGTTTTACCGTGAGCGCAGACATAGCTTGTCAGGCTGGTAGTCTGCAGACGCGTTATATAACGGGTGTCCATTTGGACTGTACCCCCTCGAGTATCTTCGAAACCGTTGACTGTACGGAAACAAGTTTCCAACGAAAGTTGAATGTTTTTAAGCCGCTCAACGTTTGTCGCGATTGGTTTCTTTTTTTGCGGCCGCCTGGACGACGTACGGAGGTCAGCGTTGCTCTTTTTGTTTCTTCAATGGAATGTTTTTTTTCCTCCACTCAAGTCTTTTTTTTTCTTCACTTGAATCTTTTTTTTAAATTTGATTTGATTGATTTTAAAAATATGAGCCAAGATGTTTTAGTATTTCAATATGCAAATGCTGGACTTATATACCTAAGAAACATTTGAAAAGTTGAAGTTTAAAAAAATGGCACACTTCAGAAAGAAAAATTAATATTTTACACCAGTTTTCGTAAAAACACATGCCCTATTTTGCCCCGTTAGGGGTTGGTTTTCGAAAAAAACCCTTTTTTTTAGTGGAAGATTACATCATAAAAGAAAACCACTGTCCAACTTTCACGTTTCTATCTTCAGCGGTTTAGGGTGTGCGTTGATCTGTCAGTCGGTCAGACAGTCGGGACTTTTCCTTTTATATACAGTGGGCAAAAAAATCGTATTTGCACACCTCGTGTTTTTATCCTGCGACAAAAAAAATGGAGTACTTTAGCATTCTTTTTTCTTTTCAAAGAAAAAGAAAATGTTGGATAAAAATTTTCGAAAAAAAAAATCAAATGCTGCCTCGCTTCCGGCCGGTCTTTCCCAATGTCGGGGATTCCCAAAGGCTCTCTCTCTCTTTCTCCTAGACTTTTACTCCGATTGACTTAAAACTTTGGGAGAATATTCAAGACATATTGTACTATTACATAATAAAATTTAAAAAAAGTATTGTTTAAAATTTTCAAACCCCCGTAACTCCTCAATTTGCTCACCGGTCCGGCTCTATGCGAAGACTACGATTGCGATATCATTGAAGTCTATATATATATATATAGTCTTTTTTTTTTCTTCAAAATTTCATGCCTCAAAAATTGGCCGAGATATTCGCCTGGTAAGTCCAATATAGTAACGAATGGCACAGCATTTGCGCACGCGCGAAGCGTGCAAGCCGGCTCGAGCGCAGCTACGAATGCCCCATCAGAAGAGTTACTTAATTTCTTTCTTAAATTTTTTTATTCCCGCAAAAAATAATCAACACGAAAATTGCTTTTGCAAATCGATAATATGAATCAATAATTTTCGTTCATTATTGCAATACTCGAAGAAAGAAGAAAATTCGCGCGTAAGCAACTACTGTGATCATTGTTCACTCAGCGTCGAGCTCAGCAGGGAATATCTCTGCCAATTTTTGTCGTACGACATTAAAAAAAAAGCGATTTGCTCGCAACGACACACCCTATGTGCTCACCTAGGGAACCCTAACAGTTGTACATCACCCTTATATATATATAAGTAATAGCTATAAAGTAAATAGCTGCATATAAGCTCGTTCCATTTCCTAGTCGATGCAAATTTCTTGTTTTTTCTTTTCCACCGTCTCCGCGCGTCTCTTTTCCGTCGGGTCGTGCACGTTGCACACGTTTCACGTTGCCGCCGCCGTCGCCGCCATCCAGGCTCCGCTTCTGCGGGCGCGTCACGGAGATTTCCTTGGAGTCTTCCGCGCACAAACGTTATACCCGCGCAACACCGGCCAGAAGAGGAAAAAAAAAGTGACGTGGCGGCGGACGCATTGAGGGTGGAGCGCCGGCGGGCGGTAGCAGGGGTCGGGGGGAGAAAAAAAAAATAGAAATTACGGATCCAAGGGCTCCGGGCTCGGCGCTTCGACCTTATAGTACATTTAAATAGATATATATATATATATATATATATATATATATATATAACATAAGCACGATGAAGGCTCTTTAATCGGAGCTGCCAAGAGGCTCGTAAGGTAGTACGCGCGTACTTATTCAACGCCCTGGGAGATATATGGCTACGCACACCCATACCTTCATATATATACAAAAATGCCATAACATTTCCGTATTACGATATCGTATAGTATAAAATTATATTATATTGTTATTACTTATATGTTCGTATGTTTGAAAATATATATGAATAATAATAATGATTATATAATTTGATTTTTCATAATACAATTTTATGTCGCAGTGCAAAAATATTATATTTTTGTGTGCATATATATATATTTATTTTTTATTTTTTATTTTCTTATTATTCTTCGCCAATAATACGCGACGGTCGCTAACGTCGAGGATTCCCCATCCATTGGACCGCGGGAACCTAGAATCTGCTGCTACGGAGTGGGTGCCGATGAGCTCTCTGCGCGTATCGTGTTTCCGCCACGGCTCTCGCGGAAGTACAGAGAAAGAGCGCTTGGAAAGAGCCAAGAAGCAAGCCATAATGGGCGTTGGCTCAGGATATCGGAAACGCGAAAATACACGGAATGCACCCACCCACCCACACACACGCACCCACCCACACACACACACACACACACACACACACACCCACACACACACATATATATATATATATACATGTGTGTACAGGAGCGGCATGCGGACACGATAAACCTCAAACATACCCGTTAACGACAAAATTAAAAAAGATGCAAACGACGCCTTCCTATATGTTGAATTCTTCCTGATCAATTTATTGGCCGTCTAATTTTATTAAATAACAATTAAATTCTAATTTATATTCTCAAATTACACTTCAATTCCAACATCCATTCCTGCAGTATAATTCAATTCTAATTTTAATTCTTTAGTTCTAATTTCAGTTTTTCAATTGTAATTTAATTTTCATTCTTGAATTGTAATTTAATTCTAATTCAAATGCTCCAATTATAATTGAATTTTTATTTCAATTCTTCAATTATAATTTCTAATTATAATTTAATTTGTTTTTTTTTTCATATTGAAAAAAAAAACAAAGAACATTTACGATGACACTCCATTGAAAGATGTCAACATCTCGAAGAAAATTATTAAATCTCTACTCGGCCGTGATTTTCATCCCTCCCCCTCTACTTTCTTCTTCGTCTTCTCTTTTTCGCGATCCCTCACGATTATGGGGTGTGTGCTCGTCGAGGTATTTCAAGGTTTCCAGGCTTTTCATTATTAAGTAGAGCACCCTAATGCATACCTAATAATGTTCTCTCCCTCTCTCTCTCTCTCTCTCTCTCTCTCTCTCTCTCTCTCTCTTTCTTTCTCTCTCTCACTCATCCCCGATATTATTTTTCCCCTCGCCCTCTGTGATGCGCTGCGCGAGTCTGCCGCCGTATTTCCGGACTCCAAGGGTCGCGGAACGAAAGAAGGAGAAAACGATCTTTCGGCGGGTGTGAACAAAAAAAAAACGTCGAGCGCGTTTTCTCGCGAGATTAA
The DNA here is from genome assembly GCA_963932345.1 of Ophion ventricosus. Classification (NCBI taxonomy): domain Eukaryota; kingdom Metazoa; phylum Arthropoda; class Insecta; order Hymenoptera; family Ichneumonidae; genus Ophion; species Ophion ventricosus. The sequence continues at coordinate 480 of CAWVQM010000017.1, read as the reverse complement.
AGGCGTGATATGAACTGCGCGTAGAGGCACAAAAGTCCCGTATACTTTTTCAATGAAGAACGCGCGACGCGGTAGTGCGGGGTGCTTTTTTCTTCTTCTTTTTATGTTTTATTTTTATTATTTGATTTTTTATCGATTGGATCTTCCGTCGTTATACGTCGCTCGTGTACGAGGGAAAGGAACATGGGGGATTGGACGTGTGAGGAGTTGGTTGCCGGGACGAAGAGGGGAGGGGGTGACCTGGCAATTAACGGGAAGCAGAGCTGGTCTCTCGCAGGTGTGACCATCGAATCTTCTCTCTCTCTCTCTCTCTCTCTCTCTCTCTCTCTCTCTCTCTCTCGCTCTTTCTCTCTCTCTCTATCTCTCTCTCTCTCTCTCTCTCTCTCTCTCTCTCTCTCTCTCTCTCTCTCTCTCTCTCTCTCTCTCTCTCTCTCTCTCTCTCTCTCTCTCTCTCTCTCTCTCTCTCTCTCTCTCTCTCTC
>CAWVQM010000016.1:0-12500 GCA_963932345.1 Ophion ventricosus | reverse complement strand
TTGCCCAATGTCCAGTTGTGTCTAAATGACGATGATGATGATGATGACGATGAGAAAAAAGTCAATTCGCCAATGTCCAGTTGCCTCTAGATGACGATGATGACCATGTTACGATTTGTCATCAGCCGAGATACAATTACGTGAGCCTAACACGCAGCGAAGTTCCCTCGCAGGAATTCTTCATCCTCAATTCGTCATATCTATGAGCTTAGTAATCGCTCTTCCCCCCCCCCCCCCCCCCCCCCCCCAGTGGAAGGCAAGAAAAAAAAAACGGGTTATTGTATTTTGGGCTTGGAATGTCAATTTGTGATAGTCCAATGTACCATAGTGTGGTGGAAAGGATTTTCAATACGGTAATATCTGGTATGAAGCTTTAATCCATTCCGACCATGATCTAGGATTTTCTGTACGATGATGATTCATCGTGAAAATTCTTGCTCTCCCTTTAGCGGCCTATCTATAATTGATCTTGGTTGCTGGTGCAGCTATTATTCAGCCATACCATGGCACTTCCGAGGCCACGAATATTCACGTCAAAGAGTTGATGTATCGATAGGTTGGTGGACAACACCAACCAACCACGTGCGTGCAAGACTATATAGTAGAGAGTGAATGCAGGAAAACGCAGCCACCGAAAGCAACATGGTCACGAGGTGTGATCTGTAAGCCCCTCGAGACCAGTACCGTGCATCCTCCTCCCCCACGTTTGTTTGCTCAATGTCCTAGGATGGATGACGTTCCGCAGAAGATTAATCGACCGGACCCTCCAGCCTCGAGACCAACACCATTAACAGGACCAAACATTAGCTTCGTAAAGGGCTTTTTTTTTTTATATAATAAAAAGGATTGCCCGATTGGAAACAGATTTGGTTAAAAGATTTCTTCAAAGTTTACATCCGTAAAAAAAATCGAAATATATGAAGATTTCGCAAGACGGCAACTTGAAAAAGTCAACGTTGTAGTTTTTTTTCTTCAACGTCCGCTACATTTTACCAACAAACTATACTTTCTTCTTCGAATTGCACAGATTTTTTTGGTTCATCGATAAACTGATAGTACGCGGAAAGTGTGTGGCAAATTTTATTAAAATCGGTCGGATAGTTTTTGAGAAATCGTGTACGTAAGTTGGACAAGTCTCACTGTTTAATCTGCGATCTTCAGCTCTGTATTTTGCGAAAAAATTATACTTTCTTATTCGAATTTCACAGATTTTTTTGGTTCATCGATAAACCGATAGTACGCGGAAAGTGTGTGGCAAATTTTATCAAAATCGGTCGGATAGTTTTTGAGAAATCACGTACGTAGGTTGGAAAAGTCTCACTGTCTAATCTGCGATCTTCAGCTTTATATTTTGCGAAAAAATTATACTTTTTTATTCGAATTTCCGAGGTTTTTTTGGTTAATCGATAAACCGATGGTATAAGGAAGTTGTGTGGTAAATTTCATCAAGATCGTTCGGATAGTTTTTGCGAAATCGTGTACGGAGTTTGGAAGATCCGTATGTGGTATAAACCGCAAACGGACTTTCCAGCCTTGGGTATGGGATGATCGATGCTTTATTAGCTCGGCAATATTGAACGATATATTGGATAGGATGGCCGCGATACGGCCGTTACCGAAACATACATTCCAAAGCCCCAATCGCGAAAGAGCAGCAGCCTATAATCAGTAAGGTGCCGATAAAATTAGTATCCAGCACCTGGATACATCTGGCTTCTTCATCAAGTTCAAGCTCACCCTTCAGCCGGTGAGTTTGGAATTACAGTGGACTTGAGGGGCGATTCAGTGACGAGGCCTAGACCAGAATCAATTAAGATACCACCATATTGGATTGATCGACATTTGAACAAAACCCAAACAAATCCAAACTAGCAAGCATTGGATCTTCATTGAACTGGTGTGCTTCTGGCTTCATCTTCCATCCCTCTCCAACGTCTCCATCTTTATCTTTGTAGCTCGAGAGCCAGAGGCTCGTACGAAGAGAGGCATGTTAGCCTCTCGAATGTGGAAGGAGCTCGGAGATGGCTGTGCGGTTGGGTTAGCTGCGAGCGGTTAACTTGGCATATGGCGCACGGCGAAGGACCTTCGCCAGGACGTTATTCACTGGCAGAGCCGATGACCATCAGACCCACACACACACACACACATACCTTTTGCTTGTAGGTAGGTGACAGCCCTGCGCACTCCCACATAGCCAAGAACAAGTCCTAGCCTAGCCGCAAGAGCCATGAGAGAGCCACACCGACTGGGTGACCGTGTAATTATGGGTTTGTGAGAACCTCCGGTGGAAGATATAGACACGCCAACCGCTTCTTTTTTTTTACCTAGGCTCAATCCTAATGCTGTTGAATTTAATGTGATAGCCATCGAGGAAGATTCTGATCATTTCCAAAGAAGACTAACGTTACCTGGCTGGAATCGACTGATTTTCTTTAGAGTGCCATTTGCGTGTGCTTGAAATGGACCTCCAGCTCAGTGGCTACCACGTAGTTCGCTCCAGTCGCTGATGATTACCATTCCAACTCCTCGTTAGTTGTCCAATTGGCTGATACTCTTCTCCATGACGTTCCAATGATGCTATCTCGGTTCGAGTCCGCTACCAGCTGGATATGGACCCAACACTCGATCCAGGACCAACTTATTTCCATCTCTAGCACTTCATAGCAGACTACATACAATTTTAATACAATCTCATCATACAACAAACCACTTTCCCTTCCAGCCATTCGTGCCTTTCGGCTCTTCAATCCAACCTAGGCAGGTTTAAACACTAAACCAAAAACCCTAAAATCCTCAGCTTAAGATTCTCACCACATAGAAGACGTTTCTATTCTCCTGCCTAGATCGAAAAAAAAAAAAAAAAAACAAAAAAAAAAAACAAAATCATACATCGAGCCAGGCCCTTCACCATGAAGAATCTCCAAAGGCTCCAAACGCGGATCTACTTTACCGACGCCACTCTCGAGCCAGGCTAGCCAGGTCTTCAGTCATTCAACGTGTCCACTCGTCCGGCAAGCACCGAAAAGGAAAAGCTTTGGACAAAGGAGGTGTGGATCTGTCGAGTGGCTGAATGGAAGGGGGGCCCAAGGGCCCAAACTTTTGCACGGACTTTTCAATATGTTGAAGGAGAGGGAGGAGGGGGGGGGGGGGGGGGAGGGGGGAGGGGAACAAACAGATAAATCCTCAATTCTCAACAGACCAAAAATGAATGAGTGCGATCAAATGTGCCCGGCGTTGATAGCCGGACAATGGGAATGAAGTCAGTTTGGGGTATGTCCGAGGGACCGTCCAAGGGGAAAGTAAATAGGGGAGGGTTCCTCAATGAAGTAGTGGAGGGGAAGGGGGGGGGGGCGGGGTAGTTTGCAGGATTTTACGCTTCTAATAGACGGCTATCAAGACTTGGTGGACTACCCTCATTGGATGGACCCCCTCATTGGATGTCCTGTGGTTCTTGGTCGATTTATGAGTTTGTCGAAAAACCTTCACGGCAGTTTTTCCGTATACTTTTGGAGAAAATAGAATGAGGTGGTCCGAGTGAAATTTGTGTGCGAACACAATGTGCTGCTGCTGCTGCTGCTGCTGCTGCTAGGTTATGTTTGGTGCTTCATCCAAATAAGACTGGTTTGTCCATTGTTAGAATGGCCTCGATGGAAACGCTTTCAGGGGGTCATCATCATCATTTCTGGATCTTCTTCAATTGCATTGATCGCCCTTGGCAGTGCTCTGCAACGTTTTGATACGCTTTTTTTTTTTTTTACTTTCTTTCTTACCGGTCACTTTACTTTTACTTTCTCTCGTACGTTTATTCACTCGTTGGCTGTTGGGTGAGTTTGTACCTTTTGCCTCTCGTTCTTTCGGGAGAGGCATAAATCCTCGGATGGGGAAAATTTGGATGGAGATTTTTTGGTGAGATTTCGTTTGTTTGCTTTGAAAATTATTGTTTATTTTATTGATGATTTTATTTTTTTACTTTTCACATTGTTATTCGAATTGTGGGGGATAATTTGTTAGCGAACATTATTTATTGTTCGAATTATTATTGATTTTATTATTGGCAATTTATGGGCTTTTGAAATTTATTATTAATTTTATTATTGGCAATTTATGGGCTTTTGAAATTTATTATTAATTTTATTATTGGCAATTTATGGGCTTTTGAAATTATTATTCGAATTATTATTAATTTTATTATTGGCAATTTATGGCTTTTGAAATTATTGTTCGAATTATTATTAAATTTTGTTTACCGTTCATTTATGGCTTTTGAAATTATTATTAAAATTATTATTAATTTTATTACCGGCAATTAATGGCTTTTGAAATTATTATTAATTTTATGACTGACAGTTTGTGACTTTTAAAATTTTTATTCAAATTATTATTAATTTTATTACTGTCAATTTATAGCTTTTGAAATTATTATTTATTTTATTTTACCGGTAATTCGCGGCTTTTAAAATTATTATTAATTTCATTTCCAGTGTTTTATGTATTTTTCAATTATTCTTCAAAATTATTATGTTATTTCTTACGGTTGAATGATGACTTAAAAAAATTATTTATCGGTTTATTATTGATTTTATTGCAAGTAATTCATGACTTTATTGAATTATCATAACATTTTTTAATTTATTTAATTACTGCTAATTAATTCATATCAAAATTATTATTTAAATTATTATTTAAATTATTATTGCCGTTTAATCTGGTCCGTACGTTCTGCGTATCGACATCAGTTGCTTATTCAACCCAACGGTCGTGTTGCATCGCGATGTACGAGCGAGCAAAAGCAAAGAAAAAAAGCGAGCGAGCGCGAGCGAGCCTTATCAATAAATTCTATACCCCGCGCGACTCGAGTTTATCGCTGCATTGCGCGCAATATGAAAAGGTTCTCGACCCCCGCGGTCTTATTAGGCTATGACGCGGTGGAAGAAAAAAGAAGAAGAAAAAAAAACGAAAGGAAAAAAAAAAACGAAAAAATAGTACATTATGATACTAGGACGAAAAAGCATTTTTTTTTCTACGACTGTTGCAAACACACGCGGTCTTATTAGGCTACGGAACGCGGTGGAAAAGAAAGAAGAAGAAAAAAAAAACGAAAATAATAGTACATTATGATACTAGGACGAAAAAAGCTTTTTTTAACGCCTGCCGCGATCAGACGAGGTAAGAAAAAAGTTTTTTTTTTCCGTCGAGTATTATAAGAAATTTTATTTTCGTTACGATAATGAACGTTTTACGCGAAGCGTACGTAAAACGTCTCATTATCGTACCGAGTGGAATAAGAAAAAAAAACATTTTCAACGCGGGCTCCTTCGTATCGGCTGATAAAAACGAGCGGTGAAAACAAAAAAAAGTGCGCGGTTTAACCGAATGTGCATCGTGCTCTTTTTTTATCTCTTGGTGAGTTTCGCGTAAACGGATTTCTAAAAAAAAAAAAAAAAAAGGAAGCTACTGTGCGAAAGGCGATAAAAGCGATACGAGGCAACGCTCGACTCGTTCTGCTAAAATCTTCCTCCCGTCTCGAATTATATCGTACGCCTGTGTGTTTATGCGCGCTTTTACGTATATTTATCGAATTAATAAAATATTTCGAAAATAAAAAGAAAATAAAAAAAAGTACGCGACGTTTCGTCTTGAGCTTTTCTCTTATATTATTTTTTAATTTTTAAAATATTATTTATTATTATTATTTATTATCATTATTCATTATTAATTATAGAATTAATATCTTTTCTCTTTTTTTTTTATTATTTATTATTTTATTTTTATTTTTATATTACCTTTATATTATTTATTATTTATTATTCTTTCTTTTGTTTTTCATTATTTTTATATTATTTTTAGTCTTATTTAATTCTAATTATGCAATTAATATATTTTCTCATTTATTATTATTTATAAGTGTTTTTTTTTTATTTTTTTTTATTTAGATATTATTGTAATATTATTTTTATCATGATTTATTATTATTATTCGTTTTTTTTTTTTTTAATTTTTCATTATTTTTATATTATTTTTATTCTTATTTATTATTAATTATACAATTAATATCTTTTCTCATTTATTATTATTTATTATTATTTTGTTTATTTTTCATTATTTTTATTATTTATTTTTTTTATCATTTCTTTATTAATTGTACAATTAATATCTTTTCTTTTTCGTTATTATTATTATTATTATTATTATTATTATTATTATTATTTTTTTTTTTTTATATTACAAAGTGTGGCTTTTGGTCCCTCGGGGGGTGCCCCCTCTAAGGGTCCCCGTGACACGGGTACCGTGTTTATTTTCCCGTCTAACGCTCTTCCCTTTTCTTCCAATTCCCTTTTTCTCAATCCCCCTGCACCCTTGTCCCCCCCGCCCCCCTCCCCCCCGCCGCCGCTAAATATCTCTTCTCGTACTAAAGAAAAACTACCCTCGTACACGTTTTATAGCCTAACGTGTATTTATGCTTTACACACACACACACGCATACACATCTCGCGCATGAGACGATTTTCCTTTTTCATTTTGTTGACGCGCGAGGGCTGCGCGACCTAAATCCACGGCCGAGATTTTTTTTTTTTTTTTATATATTCAACGTACTAACGCGCTTTAATAGCGCGCCGTTATTATAGGTGAGAGGGGAAGGGGGGGGGGGGGGGGGGGGGAGAGAAATAAAATAAAAGTGAAGAAAAGAAAAGCTCGTGCCAACGGTATCTGAGAATGTAACTATTGAAAAATAACTTTCCTCCCCCCCCCCCCCCGCCCCTCTCTCTCTCTCTCTCTCTCGCCCTCCCTCCCGCCCACCCTCCTGTATTGCGCTTGCCAAGGGACAATTTTTTGTTTGCCTTACCTCGAAGCGGCTGGAAGGAGACGAGAATCGCGGAGGGAATTGAAGAAAAAAAAAGTAAAAATAAAAAAATAAAAAAAAAAGATAAGAGATAGGAATTGCGAGCGTCACGGACGACGGGTGCGCACCCGCATTTACCGCCGCGCACGACAGTGCTCCCTCCTCAAGCGCGCGTAGACGGTGGATCTTGGTCACGTTATTCCTGTCCGTTGCGGTGCTCGCTCGCGTGCACAATGAGGGCTGATATACGTTCAAGGTCAAGGACGCTGAGCTTGTCATTAGTGTCGCGAGCATCATCTCTCTCTCTCTCTCTCTCTCTCTATATATATATCTAGATACCTATCTATCTAGAAATTATCTATCTATCTATCTACCTGTTTCACTATCTACTTAATTACCTACCTACCTTGCTCACTATATCTACCTATCAACCTATCTAGATATGTATCTAGATATCTATCTAGATATCTATCTATCTAGATATCTATCTATCTATCTATCTACCTGCCTCACTATCTACCTAATTGCCTACCTACCTCTCCGTCTCTCTCTCTCTCTCTCTCTCTCTCTCTCTCTCTCTTTTTTTTTATCTACGTTCTACCTATCTACCTATCTAGATATCTATCTATCTAGTTATTATCTATCTATCTACCTGTCTCATTATCTACTTAATTACCTACCTACCTTGCTCTCTATATCTATCTATCTTTTACCTATCTACCTATCAACCTATCTAGATATCTATCTAGATATCTATCTATCTATCTATCTATCTACCTGCCTCACTATCTACCTAATTGCCTACCTACCTCTCCGTCTCTCTCTCTCTCTCTCTCTTTTTTTTTTATCTACGTTCTACCTATCTACCTATCTAGATATCTATCTATCTAGTTATTATCTATCTATCTACCTGTCTCACTATCTACTTAATTACCTACCTACCTTGCTCTCTCTATCTATCTACCTTTTACCTATCTACCTATCAAACTATCTAGATATCTATCTATCTAGACATCATCTATCTATCTATCTACCTGCCTCACTATCTACCTAATTGACTACCTACCTCTCCATCTCTCTCTCTCTCTCTCTATCATTATACGCACGTGCAATGAAAAACAAAAAAAAAAATGAAAATACTTCGACGCGATACGCACGAGATTGGGCCTGCTCTCGTTCTCACCGCGGGGCAACCGCGGCGATAGTCGCCGCGGCTTCAAGGGCAAAAAGGTCACACGCGCGTGGCAACGAGGAACGTATTCTCGCGGTGACGGGACGCGCCGAAGGAAAATTTGTCGTGCGTGTCGTTTAATGTGCGTTTTTTCTTCTTCTTCTTCTTCTTCTTCTTCTTTTTTTCTTCTGCACGGATAACTAATCAGAGTTTCCTTGGGCCTATCTCGTTCGCCAACGATAAACCTTGAGCTTGACGCACGTCCGTATTGGCCTTGTCTCGTATGCTGCATTTTGATAAGTCCAAGTTTCCGCGACTCACTGTATAGGGTGAATCGACGGAAATTAGACACGGGAACGCAAGACCAGTCGAAAAGGGCTTGCGCGCAGGTTTTTTTTTTTTTCATTAAAATAATTATTCGCAAGACAATATGAGAATCTTAATAGAAAATAAAAATGGCAGGAATTAATGAAATAAGGATTGGATATAAAAGCAAAAATAAGCGTAAATTTAAAAACTAAGGATTCTATATAAAAGCAAAAATAAGCATAAATTTAAAAACTAAGGATTCTATATAAAAGCAAAAATAAGGATAAATATAAAAACTAAGGATTCTATATAAAAGCAAAAATAAGGATAAATTTAAAAACTGAGGATTCTATATAAAAGAAAAAATAAGCATAAATTTAAAAACTAAGGATTTGATATAAAAGCAAAAATAAGCATAAATTTAAAAACTAAGGATTTGATATAAAAGCAAAAATAAGCATAAATTTAAAAACTAAGGATTTGATATAAAAGCAAAAATAAGCATAAATTTAAAAACTAAGGATTTGATATAAAAGCATAAATAAGCGTAAATTATAAACTAAGGATTCTATATAAAAGCAAAAATAAGCATAAATTTAAAAACTAAGGATTCTATATAAAAGCAAAAATAAGCATAAATTTAAAAACTAAGGATTTGATATAAAAGCAAAAATAAGCATAAATTTAAAAACTAAGGATTCTATATAAAAGCAAAAATAAGCATAAATTTAAAAACTAAGGATTTGATATAAAAGCAAAAATAAGCGTAAATTTAAAAACTAAGGATTCTATATAAAAGCAAAAATAAGCATAAATTTAAAAACTAAGGATTTGATATAAAAGCAAAAATAAGCATAAATTTAAAAACTAAGGATTCTATATAAAAGCAAAAATAAGGATACATTTAAAAACTAAGGATTCTATATAAAAGCAAAAATAAGCATAAATTTAAAAACTAAGGATTCTATATAAAAGCAAAAATAAGCGTAAATTTAAAAACTAAGGATTCGATATAAAAGCAAAAAATAAGCATAAATTTAAAAACTAAGGATTCTATATAAAAGCAAAAATAAGCATAAATTTAAAAACTAAGGATTCTATATAAAAGCAAAAATAAGCGTAAATTTAAAAACTAAGGATTCGATATAAAAGCAAAAAATAAGCATAAATTTAAAAACTAAGGATTCTATATAAAAGCAAAAATAAGCATAAATTTAAAAACTAAGGATTCTATATAAAAGCAAAAATAAATAGAAATTAAAGAAACAAGGATTCGATATAAAAGTAAAAGTAAAAAGATATAAGACGGAGAGAGCGAGAGAGCGAGAGAGAGAGAGAGAGAGAGAGAGAGAGAGAGAGAGAGAGAGAGAGAGAGAGAGAGAGAAGTCGGAAGTTCTCAGTGGCAAACTCGTCCGTATAGTAAAACAGCGTAACAGCCGGCTGAAAATCGTAGAACACGCAAGCCACACACCATACGCGAGCCTCGTAGAGTCATAGATAAGTGTATATAGCTATCTATAGTACGCACACTCGTGCCGGCCAAGGGGGGGGGGGGGGGTGGAGTCACTGCGCGCACACTGGCGAATGAAGAGTGGGAGAAGTTGCCAGGTGGAGGGGGAAGCTAGTAGTGGCGTCGCGTAGTCTAGCCGGCTCGCGAGGCAAAGTGACGCAATTTTCCTTGTGCGGCACTCGCTATATATATATATATATATCCACATACATATATATGACATATCTCGTCTACGCTGTGAGCTATACGCGCGTTGCAAATAATTCATTGCGCGCGTGCGCTCGCGCTCGCGCGCAACGCTCGCTGATAGCAGTAGCGATGGGAACGAACCGCTACCGAAAATCGTTTTTTTTTTTTTTTTTCGAAATATTTTTCCACTTTTCAGTACGTTAAAAAATTATTCTTCTTTACACATAAATGATTTTTCTTCTTCTATCAAAGCCATACAAACCCAAACATTCAATTATTGACCGCGAATTTTTCTCTTCTCCAATAAATCCAAACAAACCCAAACTTCTTGCTACCGATCGTGAGTTCTTTTCTTCTCCAAAAAAAAAAACCCAAACAAACCCAAACAATTTCTTATTGATCGAGAATTTTCTCCTCTCCAATAAACCCCAATTACCCAATTGAAGCCACACGGGGACCTCCAGAATTAAATGAAATGAACCTAGGAACCTCCGGTAGCCAACGTAGCCTCGTAGGGACCTTCGATACCCAATGGAATCGACACAGAGACCTTCATTAGCCAATGAAGCTTTATGGGAATTCTATCGCCCAATTGAATCCACACAGGGATCCAAAATACCCAATGAAATGGACCTATGGCTACCTCAACTAGCCAATTGAATCCACATAGAGACTTCCAGAATCCAATGGAATGGACCTTGGACTTCTCCACTGGCCAATGAAGCCTCACAGGAACGTCAATCATCCGATTAAATTCACACAGGCACCTTCAACACCCAATGAAATGGACTTGTGATTTCTGCAATAAATTATATCATCTTTGACATACCAAGTTTGCAAATTCATCCAATCCTTTACAACCTTCGTCCGCCACCTGTATCAATAAATCTGTCGAATGGATCAACGATGGTTTTCCCACGTGTGGATAAACTGGAAGACCATTGGAAGCGTTTCACTTCTACGTGAGAAAAAAAAAAAAAAAAAGATTACGAGTGACTGCATTCATTCCCACTGCTCCCCAACGCTGTCGTCATCGATGCTAGGAAAAAAAAAAAAAAAATGCCAATTGCCAACGAAGCCGCGCTCGCCGTTCCGAGGCTATTTTCCATAATTGCTCTTCCATTAGAAAAAAAAAAAAAAAAAAAAAAGCGAAACAACGGCTCGGGTAAGGAGTAATTGGTGAGCATTAAAGATTGAGACGGTACTCGACAGTGGTCAATGGAGATTTTCTGCATAGCCAAGCCTCCGCGTCGATTTCGATGAAGTCATTTGCCAAGTCCCTGATTGCTCCACCCCCCCCCCCCCCCGCCGCCCCTCCACCACTCCTCCTCTCCTCAATTGCACGGCATATGACGTATCCTCGTACCTCATTTGACATTGAATGGAAAAACCGCGACAAGAGGATGAAGAAGCTTTCCGGATGTTTCCGATCAGCTGATCTTCCGGTCATTGGAGGTCATCGGGCGCCTTGAGCAAGGTCGCAGGAGACGCTTGAAAACTAAACGTCCTCGTAGATCACAGCCTGCTGGTGCGACAAAATGGATACTGCAAGTTTATCCAATCGAGCCCCGAAAACAGAACCAAACAAAAGATCAACTCGTCCTCGTTCACCAGAGCCGCCAGCTGGTACGACAAAATCGACACGCGCAAGTTTCCTAGGTAGCTTGAAGATCATCTGTTGGATGCGAACTGCTGGAATTCCATTTGTCCGATCAGACACGGATCAAGCCAAACACAGCTTTTGAGCTTTTTAACCCCAAACAGACAAAAACCAAAGCCAAACCCAAACGCATCGAGCTTCCAGCTCTCAACCTCGATGGATTCCTATCGGGTTGGATCCAACCGGCTGGAATTCCAGTTGTACGACGTGCCGGATAAACCCAAACACAGTATCCGGCTCCAAAGTCAGCGGTGCTCTACGAAGTTGGATCCAACTGCTGAACGATGAAATTGCAACTGCAATGTTTGGAGTTGCGTTTGGTTTTGGATTGAAGAAAATTGAAGCGCTTCAAAAGAACAACCAAGTGGCGCGAGATGATGAGAAAAGAAGATAAAAAAGAGCATACAAAGAAACACACACAACAACAGAAAGCCAACCCAAACAAACCCAAACAAACAAACGCGAAATTAACGTTGAAAGTGATTCGAGTGTTTGTTTTTTCATTGGACTCGGTATAAAAAAATAAAAAAAAAAACAAAAAAAAAAGAACAATACTGCGACGGGGCTCGCAGGCGTAAACAACGGAGGTAGATTTTTTTTTCTTCTCTTAACGAGGCAATGAACAAATTGAGCGTGCAATATTTGCGAGAGAATCGCGCGATGTTTGCAGACGCGAGAGAGAGAGAGAGTGAGAGGGGGAGAGAGAGAGAGAGAGAGAGAGAGAGAGAGAGAGAGAGAGAGAGAGAGAGAGAGAGACTAGGCGGTGTTTTTTTTTTTTTTTCGTAAACATCATACACTTTTCTCAGTTGGAAAAAAAAAC